>JAUMJL010001894.1:0-11651 GCA_033558185.1 Dromococcyx pavoninus
ATACATTGAGGGATGTGACACAGAGGGGTGGAGGGGACATGGGAATGGGAGGGTGACACACTGGGTATGGGGCTGGGAGGTCATGTCTGGGTCTGGGGGCTGCGTGGGGCCAAGCCCCAGAATCAGTGCCCCCCCCCGCGCGCAATGTCCCTACAGCCTACATTTCCCAGCAGCCCCCTCGCGTCACTTCCTGTCGCGCACCCGTCCTTCCCGCTTCCGCTCGCGAGAGCCGCAAAGCCTGCCGGGAGTTGTAGTCCGCGCCGAAGGGCCCGTCCGGGCTGCTCAGGCTGCGCCGCGGGGGCTGCCGGGAGTTGTAGTCCTGGGGACCGGGGGCGTGGCCTGGCGCTCCCAGCGTGCCCCGCGCGGAGCCCGCGCTCCTGCCCTGCTCGCGCTCTCCTCGCGCGCCCGGGGTCTCGGCGGCCGCTCCCACCCCCCACCCCCCCACGATGTCGGGCGAGGAGGAGGCGGCCGAGCTCACGATCGCCGAGGACCTGGTGGTCACCAAGTACAAGATGGGGGGGGACATCGCCAACCGTGAGTGCGGGCCGAGGCCGGGCGGGGGGCACCGGGGGGGGGGGGGGTGGTGGGGGTGCGGCGAGGCCCCGACCTCCCCCGCTGTCTCTGAGTAGAGGGGGGAGGAGCGGCCGCGCGGGGCCCCCGGGCCGGGGGTGGGGGGAAGGAGGGGGGTTCCCGGTGTCCCCAGGCCCTGCACGTGGCCTCCCGTCCCACGTGCACCGTCTGGGAGGGGGGGGGGGTAGGGTCGCCGGTTCCCCCCGCCGCCACCCCCAAACGCCGCGGGGGGAACCGGGAGCGGGGCCTGGGCCGGGGCTGCCCCGAGCTTTTGTTCGGGGCTGGGGGCGGGGGGAGCCCCGGGACGGAGAGGGGGGGGGACGGGACATGGGGACGGGGTCCCGCATGGCAGGGATTCGTGTGACTTCCCATTTTCCCCCCGCACCCCGTGTTGGTTCGGTTTTGGTGGTGTTTTTACACTCTCGGGGCCGAGGGTCGCTGCCACCGGGACCGGGGCCGGGAGGGCTTCGCGGCTGCGGGTCGTGCGGGCTCGTGCGGTTCTGGTTGCTCTTCGCTGCGGGGCTGAGTGCCACAACCGAGCCCTTTCTCTCTGGGAAGAGAGAACCCTGCCTTGGCTCCTCTCCGTGCCGGACAGGTTGGGAGGCTGAGCACTGCGAGCAGTTCTGAGTGCCTTCCTCTGCAGAAACCTCTATCAGGAGAACCCACGCGCTCCTGCTCCACTTTGGCTGCGAGGGGCTGCCTCCCTTCCCACCGGGAAAGGCAGCTGTTCTGTGCCCAGAGCGTGTTTGGGAATAACCAACATGGGAATGTGGCAAAGAGTCATGATTCTATGGAAAAAAAGTCCAGGCTGCCCTGTGTTCCTGTCAGAGCGAGGGGCCTTTAATGATTAAAAGTGCTTTTACTTCCCTAAAGGAAACGTCGCAGCGCAGTCAGGTGTTCCTCAGGCAGTGCAATCCCGCTGTCTGCTCCCTGGGTTTATCCAGGTGCTCCGTTGAGCTCGGCTCTGGTTATCTCTGCTGTGTTTGTCTGAACGTTTCTTCATTTCTCATTCCCTGCCACCTCGGAGTGGCTCCTTATCAGCGCTTTGTCCATGCTTAAAAATATCCCCAACTCCCCAGGGCTTGTGGCTCATGGGGAGTTGAAAGGATTTGAGATCTAAATCGTTGGCGCAGGTGAGAGGCTTTGGGTTTTCGCTCGGTGTCACAGAGGCGATGAAAACCCAGCTGCTCGTAAACATCTCCCTCAGCGCTTCCGAAATATTTATTGCTGCCACACCTGGAGCGCGCGCGGTTGGCGACAAAGATTCCCACCCGACGGAAGCGCCTCACAGAGCAAACTCTTACACAAATGGTGGGGAGAAACCGTGGGGATACCTGGATCCAAAATTGAGCCAGGCTGAGCTTTGGGGCTCCCTGGAAACGTCCCCGCAGGAGAGAGGGGGAAGAAGGGGAGGCAGCAGCTGGACGCCTCAACCTAGGAATGCAGGGAGGCGTCAAGGTGGGGCTCCTGCAGCAGCCCCTGCTCCCGTGATGCCATCGGGATGCGTTTGTGAATGTGACCGCAGCATTCCAGCTCCTTTTCCTACTTATCCCATAAGGCAGGACGCACGCCGTCACCTGTGGCGGAACGAGGTGCTGCTGGAACGCGCCCAGCAGTGGGTGCGGGCAGGGCTGGGCGCGGGTGGCAGAGCTGCCTCTGACCCCGCAGCGCCGAGCAGGGCGTGGGGAGTTCCTGGAGGCAGCCACGGCCAGCCCGGAGCGCGTGGGTTACCCTGAAACGCGTTTCTGCAGAGTAAGGGACTCCGGAACTGGTCCTGCGCCGCTGCCGGCTCCTGCGCCCGGCAAAGCCTTTCCCTCGGGTCCCACAGCAGCAGCAGCAGCCCTGCTCCTTTGATGTCTGCGCGTCCCGTCTCCCCAGTCATTTCCAAACCTGTTTCTGTAGCTCTGACTTCTGCAGAAGGAATGTGGGAGCACGGGGTTCCGACTCGGTGGCTGCGCTGGACGGGCCTCGGGCTGTGCAGGCAACGCTTCGCCCGTGCCAACCCCAGCCTGTGCACGTTCGCCTCTCGCGTGCACTCTGAATACCTTCCCTAAAAACAAATACAAAGTGGGATTTCTGTGCATGCCTCAGTGAAGAGCTGAGCCTGGGCACTCGTTCCCTCTAGGAAACAAATGGATTTTGCTTCCACAACGCCGTGGTATGGGGTCACTGTTTGGTTTAAGGTGTTCTTAATGCACTCCAACAGCTCCGTGTCTGTGTTTGCTCCCAGGGGTCCTGAGGGCAGTGGTGGAAGCGGCGAACTCGGGTGCATCGGTGCTCTGCCTGTGCGAGAAAGGGGACGCTATGATCATGGAAGAGACCGGCAAGATTTTCAAGAAGGAAAAGGAAATGAAAAAAGGTGAGGGCTCTGGAGGGTTTTCCCAGCGTGGCCGTGGTGTTTGGTACCTTTGAGTGGCTTCTGGGAGTGGGCAGGAGCACAAAATTAGTGCTGGAGTTGGTTTGCTGTTCTCAGAAACTAGATTTTAACCCAAACCCTCCTGCCTGCCCGGCTGGGGAGCATCGGATTCCCCTTTCCATGCACCCAGGCATCTGTGCTGTTGTCCAACACCTTTCAGTGTCCTCCCTGTGATGTCATTATCCCTATCCATAGCTGCCATGGGAACTGTGGCACCAGAGTGTGTCCCCCATCTGTTCTGGAGGCCTGGGATCAGGGAGTGCAGGGATAGGGGCAATGATTTTAAGCTGAAAGAGGGGAGATTGAGATGAGGTATCAGGAAGAAATCTTTCCCTGTGAAGGTGGGGAGGCCCTGGCCCAGGTTGCCCGGAGAAGTGGTGGCTGCCCCATCCCTGGAGGTGTTCAAGGCCACGTTGAATGGGGCTTGGAGCCCCCGATCCAGTGTGGGTGGAACTGGATGGTCTTTGAGGTCCCTTCCAATCCAGGATTCTATTCTGCGCTCCCCGTCGCGGGTGTGGTGCTGCTCTTTGGAGCGGTGCCGGAGCGGCCCGCGCGCTGCCTTCCGTGCAGCTGGAGAGCGGCGTCACGGGGTTCTCAGAAACCGAGACGATCCCTTCCTGCAGGTGTGCTGGGATTTCATGGGATCTGTTTTTCCTGTTACAGGTATCGCCTTCCCGACGAGTATATCGGTAAATAACTGCGTCTGCCACTTCTCCCCGCTGAAGAGCGACCAGGATTACATCCTCAAAGACGGAGACCTGGTCAAAATGTAAGAGTCTGGGCCGTGCTCCTCGCGGCCGGCACCGGGGCTTCGCTCTCTGATCCTGCCTGGCGTGTCAGGCACCTTGACCTGGCTAATTAAAGACTCTTAATAGCCAAGTGAGGCACTTGAAACCCGCTCTGGGTCTTCTGGTGCTTCCAGAAGTTTCCTGAGGTGAGGTTTCCCCCCACCCCTGTAATTAACTCTTTGTGTTGCAGCGACCTGGGAGTCCACGTCGATGGCTTCATAGCGAATGTAGCGCACAGCTTTGTCATAGATGCCTCCAAGGTGGGTTTGTCACCGAGCTGCCTCTGCTTCCGAGGGGGTGGAACAGCTGCTCTTTGGGTGCCTCTGGCTCTGAAGGCGGCAGCGGCGCCTCGGAGAGGCCTCTGCTTCGAGGCCTGGAGCCACAGCAGTGACTTTGGCAACCGTCACCTCCCTCGGAGTTACTCCCTCTGGGAAGCAAGGGCCGACTGCCTCGTTGTCCCAACATACACAGGGTGTGTGGAGGTGGTGACACCACTCTGGGCGTTGTGGCAGCACGTGAAGCTGTCCCATAACAGGTTTTGAGCTGTAGCCATGGGAGGAGGGCAGTGGGGGTCCTGGTTTTCTCCCAGTGGCTGCGACTGAACAAGACAGTGAGGAAAAAAAACACCTTTTCAAGTGTATCAGAGTCTTTCCAGGCTACACCAGGGTCTTGTTCTGGTTTTGGTCTCCCATACGCGTGTGCAAGGGTCTCTCTGAGAGCACCGGTTTGGTTGTGGCTGTCGGCTGCTCCCTTGGTGGAGGGGAGACTGAGATCCAGGCCCTTCTGTCTCTGGGACAGATTTCCCTGTTCTCTCTGGGGCAGAGAGTCCGGTTGGGTGGAGAATCTCCAGCCCCTCAGGATGGTGTTTTTGCTTAAAGAGCCTTTATTGTCCTGTTCTCCCAGGAGAACCCCGTGTCGGGCCGTAAAGCCGATGTCATCAAGGCTGCTCATCTCTGCGCCGAAGCCGCGCTGCGCTTGGTAAAGCCTGGAAACCAGGTGTGTGGGGGTAGGAATTCCAGCACGGAGTGAGGAGTTTGAGTGCACTGCCCGTGCGTCCTGTGCAGGCCTAAAAACCACTGACCTTGCCTGGGCAGAATGGCCCTGGGATGTGGGGAATGTGGAAGCAGCTGCTGGCAGACAGCTGAGCTGCTGCTGGAGTGGGCGGTGGTGCCGCTTCTGTCCCAGCTCCAACTTCCCTGTGGGACTGGAGCTCTCTCTTCCGTGGTGGTGGCTTTGTGGGGAACCCTGGATGCTCCTGCTTGTCCGTCCCATCCTGGCCAAAGGCGGCCGAGCATGTGCAGCAGCTCCACCCAACAGAGCTCCCTTCACCCACCCACTCACCCCCTCCTCGCCCAGAGCCCGGACACCTCAGCAGCCAGAGGTGATCTCCTTTGTTACCGTGTTGCTCTTCCAAACACTCATCTCGATCCCAGCTCCCGTGTAATTCCCTAGAGAGGGATTGGCTGGTGGGGAGGCGGCGCTGACCTCACGTTACCAGTAGTTTTTATTGATATGGGATTAAAAATGGGAGCCTGGCATTGTTTCTCCTATTTCTGGAGGTGTTAGAGCTCCAGCGGTGAGAAATCCACCTGTTTGTTCCCAGAACAGCGCTGAACAGGAAAACTGGGGAGGGGCTCTTGATCAGGGAGTCTGGGGAGAGGACGTGGGGAATGGTTTTGAGCTGAAAGAGGGGAGATTGAGATGAGATCTTGTGGAGAAATGTTCTCCTGTGAGGGTGGGGAGACCCTGGCCCAGGTTGCCCGGAGAAGTGGTGGCTGCCCCATCTCTGGAGGTGTCCAAGGCCAGGTTGGATGGGGCTTGGAGCCCCCTGATCCAGAGGGAGGTGTCCCTGCCCATGGCAGGGGGGTGGAACTGGATGGGCTTTGAGGTCTCTTCCAACCCAAACCATTCCAGGATTCTGTGAGTTACAACTGTCATTGATGGATTGAATTGTGCATCCTGAATGTGTTTTCCTGTGTTCTTCCCCCAGAACACACAAGTGACGGACGCGTGGAACAAAATAGCCCACTCGTTTCACTGCACACCCATCGAGGGTAAGGATGGAGCAGCGGTGGGTCGGCTGCACACAGAATCCTCAGCTGGGATTCAGATCCTGGGAAACACCTGACAACGAGTCTGCTGGTGGCTGGGGTTGTGCTTTCCCTTCCTGCCAGTGCCAGCTGTTCTTCCAGAACAGAGACATGGGACTGTCCCTCCTGGGCTGGTGGCTTGGGGAATGGGCAGGAATTGTCCTTCTTCCCAGACTTCCATTCAGAGGCAAAGTGTTTGAGAGATGGGGAAAGTGAAGCAAACCCTGCAAAACTTAAGCTGAAAGAAGGGAGGTTGAGATGAGATCTTAGGGAGAAATGTTTTGGTGTGAGGGTGGGGAGGCCCTGGCCCAGGTTGCCCAGAGCAGTGGTGGCTGCCCCATCCCGGGAGGTGTTCAAGGCCAGGTTGATGGGGCTTTGACCCCCTTATCCAGTGGGAGGTGTCCCTGCCCTTGGCAGGAGGGGTGGGAGTGAATAGGCTTTGAGGTCCCTTCCAACCCAACCCATTCCAGGATTCTGTGATTCTATAAAACACCCTCTGAGTGCTGCACAGCTGAGGGGCTGGGAAGGGCTGGAAGTTCCAAGGCTCCTTGGGTGCTGATAACCCAGCAGTGTCGCTGTTCTGCTCTCGGAGGTGTTAATGGCTCCTCTTCCCGGGGCAGGGATGCTGTCGCACCAGCTGAAGCAGCACGTGATCGATGGCGAGAAAACCATCATCCAGAACCCAACAGACCAGCAAAAGTGAGCATCCAGGGGCTTGGGAGGGGCCTGGGTGGGGCTGGAGTGGCACCCCTGTTCCTCACTGTGGGGTCACGGGGATCGTAATGGGTGCAGCCTCCTAAAAGCCTGGCTTGGTATCCCCACACCTTGTCCCTTGTGTGGGAGTGGGCATCCTGGGAAAGAAAGGCTGGGAGTCGCCACTCCGAGGCTGCTCCTGGCACCTGTGGGCATTCCTGGCACCTGTGGGCATTCCTGGTGCCTGTCCAGTTCCTCGGAGGCGCTGCTGGAGGCTGCCAGCACAACACCAAGTGCTGGGAGCAGCGGATGCCAGTTCTCCCGGAGCTGTGCCAAGACCTCACGGAAGCTGCCAGGATCCCACTGGCTGCTGCTCGGTCTCAGTAGCACCTCAGTATGGCTTTGAGCTAATGAGCTGGATGTGTCATTCCCTCCTCTTCCAGCACCTCCTGTCCCTCCAGGATCCCTCAGGGATGGGTCTCACACTGAATATTTAGAGCTCAGTGCCTTTAAATCCAAGCCTTTGCCTGTCAGATTCCAGGCAGAGCCGTGTACCAGACTCCTGGTCCACCTAGGATGGGACCACGAGCTCAGGGGGTTGGTGTGAAATGTCCAGGAGCCATCCTGCACTTCTTGTCGTGGGCATCACTTTTCCCTGCCAGCCCAGCACGGATCTGGCACATTAATATCAGCTTTTGCTCCTCTGGTCAGGGCCTGCAGCTCCATAGCTCCGGTTCCTGTCCCTACACCCTTTGGCTGAGCCCAGTATGGACCCTTTTGAGGTGTCTTGGCCATGCAGGAGCTTTTCTCTTCCTTGTTTACCATTCTCTGACTCCCTGAACTTCTTTTCCTCCAGGAAGGACCATGAAAAAGCAGAATTTGAGGTCCACGAAGTTTACGCTGTCGACGTTCTCGTCAGCAGTGGAGAGGGAAAGGTGAGTCCAGGTCTCCCAGTTCAGAACAGGAGCAGCCACAGGTTCAGGACATGGTTCAGCAGGCTCGGAGGGGCTGGGCTGACGGTTGGGCCGGATGAGCTGAGAGGTCTTTCCCAACCTCAACGATTCCGTGGTGGGAACGCTCCACGTGCGGCCGTCGCACCACGCGACGAGGAGGGGGCAGCTCAGCTCCCGTTGTGCTTTCAGGCGAAGGATGCGGGACAGAGAACTACGATTTACAAAAGGGACCCCTCCAAACAGTACGGTTTGAAGATGAAAACCTCCCGTGCCTTTTTCAGCGAGGTGGAGAGGCGCTTCGACACGATGCCATTTACTCTCAGGTATTCCCTAACCCCGGGTGCAGCAGAGCCGCGGCATTCCCTGTCCTGGCACGGAGGAGGCGGCTGCCGTGGGATGGGGTTTGCTGAGTCTGAGCCTCGGAGTGGGTGGAGGAAGGATGTCACGGGATTAAGCAGGAATCCCAGGCAGAGCCTGAGGGTTTGAACATCTCCTGTGCCTCGCGGGGCAGATGGGGAGCCAGGAATTGGGTTTACAATAATCCAGAGAGCGGTGTCAGTGCAGCACAGAGGCCTCTCCAGTTGACTTCTTGAGTGATGCACTCCCAGAGTAAGGAAGCGGCGCTGGATTGGCAGGCTCTGTTCATCCCTAAATCCACTCACCAGTGCCATTGCCCCCACAGTTTCCCTCTCTGCTTTGTCCCTACCCGGGACCCCGCTGGGGCGAGGGGGACACGAGGGAACAAAGTCCCCAGCCTGACCCCAGGGGCAGCTCTGAATCCGGCGCCTGGAAAAGGGCCTGGGCTCAGGTGCGGCTCTGTCTGCTCCGCAGGGCGTTTGAGGACGAGAAGAAGGCCCGCATGGGGGTGGTGGAATGCGCCAAACACGAGCTGCTCCAGCCTTTCAACGTCCTCTACGAGAAGGAAGGTGGGTGCTGGCATGGTGGGGGGGCGGCCAGGGCTGTGTGTCCGGGCGTTCGCGGGCAGCTGTCCGAGGCCTCTGGGTTCCACTGAGCCCGGTGCCAGCTGTCGCTGTGGAAATGCCAGGGATGCACTTCAAGGTCCCCGGGATTCACCCTCGAGGGAGCTCAGTGCCCACTGGATCTGATCCAGCAATGAGATGACATTCTTGTGGAGTGATTTCCTGGGCAGGATGAGGAGGAGGGACGGGTGGCTGAGGCACTCCGGCTTGCTTATGGAGCACGCTGGGAGCTGAGGGAATCGCTGTGTCCAGACTGGGATTAGGAAGTCCCTGCAGGGTGATTTTTAGCAATGACAGTGTGGAGGTGACACGGGAATCGCCGCGTCCGTTGGGAAGCGTTGGCGGGCGGGTTGGACGCAGCGCGGTGACGCCGTTTGTGTCGCGCAGGGGAGTTCGTCGCACAGTTCAAATTCACGGTGCTCCTAATGCCCAACGGCCCGATGCGGATAACGAGCGGCCCCTTCGAGCCCGAGCTCTACAAGTCGGAGTTCGAGGTGCAGGATGGAGAACTGAAGGTTGGTTTAGACAGGAGAGCGAACGGATGCGGCGTCGCGTCGGGAAGCTGGAAAGTCAAACCCGGCAGGCGGAGGGTTGGGGGGAGCTCACGAAGGGAAAGGGGTTTCCGACCCGGCCAGGCCACATTTCCAGCATAGAGAACCAGCTCCAGCACTTGGGAATGGCATCCGACCCTTCTGGGGAGCAGCTGAGCCCGGCAGCTGCCTCCGAGGCCTCAGATCTCAGCTGTGGCATCTCCGTCCCTCACGGTGCCCAGTGGGAATTCCTGTGGCTGCCAAGGGCTCGCTCCACTCTCAAGGCGTTTCCCCTCATCTGCTCTCAGAAAAAGGAGTGGGATTTCTCACTGCTCATGTTTCCTTCCTGTCTCCAGGCCCTTCTACAGAGCTCTGCCAGCCGGAAAACCCAGAAAAAGAAGAAAAAGAAGGTAAATTATCTCCGTTTTGTGGGATTCGGTGCCGCGTTGTCGCTTCCGATCAGCAGCGCCTTGAGGAGCACCCGGAGCTGCGCAGCTGGGGAGGGGGGCCCTGCAGGTGCCCACGTCTCAGCCGTGCCCCGGAGCCCTCTCTCACCCTTTGTGGGTTTGTGTTTCCACAGGCTTCCAGGAATGCGGAGAACGCCACCACGGGAGAGACGGCGGAGGAGAACGAGGCTGGCGACTGAGCGGCTCCCGGTGCCGCCGGGTAGCGCCCAACTCACACACACTCGGCCCCTTTTCCCCCCAAAACCGAAATAATCTGGCACCGTTTTGTCTCTTTACGACCAAACCACAACGAGTCTGGACGCCCCAAATGCCACCGCCAGCTCCTGTCGGCTTTGCCAAGGCGGGAGGATCCTCTCGGCCACCTCAGGCTCCTTCCAAAAGAAAGCAGACAAATAAAATCAGGAGTGAAAGCCGTTTATAGCCACTCTTTCTAACCTTGTGCTTGTTGAGGAGGCGAAGCAGGGAGAGGGAGCGCACGGACCTGCCTCCTCCTCCCTTTCTTTCCAGTTTCTCCCTTTTACAGATTTTCTTGGAGGAAAAAAAAAACCAAACCTGAGAGCTGATCCGAGCGCCCGGCGTTTAGGGATGCGGAACACGCGGCTCTGCCTTCGGCTCCTCCCGCTCTCTGCTCCCTGGGGCAGAGGATTTCGCACTCTTCCCTTTTCACCTCTAGATTGTACGTTTATAATTGGGAAAAACATCAAATTCTGTCCCCCCCTGCGGCTGTCGCGGCTCCGTCTCTGCGGGTTTTACCTATAAACGCTCTATTTTTAACACTCTGTGGCGAGATCCTTTTTAAACCGACTCTGCCTTGCTGGGACATGGCCGGTGCTCCCGGTTCTCCGGTACCGGCTCCGCCGTGGGATGAGCCCCCACCACCGGGCAGTGCTTTTTTAATCCCTCGCTGTCTTGGGGAGCTCATCCTTCCCGTGCCTATGTTCTGCTCTCCAGTTGGTGTCGACGGCTCTCGGAGGGGCCTCCTATCTGCACAGGACTTGCTTGGCTGGGGTTTTGCTCTTTTCTAGTCCATCTTTTTAAAAAAAGAAAAACAAAACTAAGAAAAATAAGGAAAGAAAAAAGGAAAAAGCCGGCAAAATTCCCTGTTGGAACATGAGGGGTTTTTCCTTTGCCACTTCCAGGCTCTCTGGTTGTTCCCCTTCTGTAGCTGAATTTGGGAAAAACTCTCCTCACGAAGCGCTCCTGGGCGGCTCCGCAGGCACTGAGCTTCCTCGCCCAGATCCGGGTTTTTTTCCATCCCAAAATCCACACCTACGAATCTGGTACCAAAGTCAATAAAAGAGAATGAACGATGTTGGGGCTTTTCTTCCTGAATTCTTCCCTGTTCCTAAATTCCTCCGGCTCCAGAGTGGGATGGATGTGGGGATCTGGCTCCGGTGCAGAGTGGAAGTGGGGCCCGGAGTCCTCAGCCCTGGAACAGGATGGACGTGGAGCCCCAGATCCCTGGTGGGATGGATGTGGGACCCCAGCTCTGGAGTGGGATGGACGTGGCACCCCTGACCGTGGCACAGGGTGGTCATGGGGTCGCAGCTCTGGGGTGGGATGGATGCGCACCGTGGTCGTGGCAGGAGACTGGAAGTGCGTGTGGCACTGAGCCCTGAGCCGGGACCTTGCCTGGAAAAGGCCCCGTGCTCGCCAGGGCAACATTTTACTGTTTCTAAGGAATATTGTCCCTTGGTGAAGAGTGGGGGGGGGGGGGGGGGGGGGTGTTGGCTTCCCTTGAGCTCCACAATCCGGGTGGATGAACCGCGGGGCCTTGTGGGTGGTGTGATTAATTTTTGTCATTAATTACTGTGATTGATTAATTTCTGTTAGACTTTTCCGGGCTGGAATGAACCCAAGCCCGTCTGCGAGAGTTTTGGGAGTGGAAACTTGACAACACTGTATCCGACTCTTGTCGTTATCCAAACAGCCTTGAGCAGTGACCTTCCTGCCCCATGGAAAGGCCCTGCTGGGGGGAAGAGACCCAGAGCCGCCGGGAACCGGGAGCCCCGGCGGGACCCGGGGTGTCACCGGGAACCGGGACCCCACGTGGAACAGGGGCCGCAAAATGGCGGCCGGCGGGCGGACTACAACTCCCGTCGTGCCCCGCGCTGCGATGGACGAGGGCGTGGACTACAACTCCCGTCATGCCCCGCGCCGCAGG
>JAUMJL010001895.1:0-45672 GCA_033558185.1 Dromococcyx pavoninus
CTCCTAAATCCATTTTGTGGTTCCTCAGACCTTTTTTGGTTACCTGAATCCATTCTTGGGTTTCCCAATCCATTTTTGGGTTCCTCAATCCAATTTTGGGTTCTTAAATCCATTTTTGGGGCCCTCTATTCATTTTTGGGTCCCTCAATCTATTCTTGGACTCCTCAATCCATTTTTGGTGCCCTTAATCCATTTTTGGTTTCCTCACGCATTTTTTAGTTCCTCAGTCCATTTTTTGGTCCTTCGGCTCATTTTTGGGTGCCTCAGTTCATTTTTGGTTTCCACAACCCATTTTTGGTTCCCTCCGTTAGTTTTTTTGGTCCCTCAATCCATTTTTGGGTTCCTCAACCCATTTTTGGGTTCCTCAGCCAATTTTTGTGTTCATCAATCCATTTTTGTGTCCCTTGGCCCGTTTTTTGATTCCTCAATCCATTTTTGGGTCCCTGAATCCATTTTTTGGGTTCCTCAACCCATTTTTGTTTCCTCCTCATTTTTGGGTCCCTCAATCCATTCCTGAATTCCTCAGCCCATTTTCGGGTTCCTGAAACCATTTTTGGGTCACTCCATTCATTTTTGGGTCCTTCAGCATATTTTTGGTCCCTCAGTGCATTCTTGGGTTTCTCTATCCATTTTTGGGTTTTTCAATCCGTTTTTGGGTTCCTCAATCCATTTTTGGGGTCTTCACCACATTTTTGGTTACTTCAACCTATTTTAGGCCTCCTAAATCCATTTTTGGGTTCCTCAGACCTTTTTTGGTTACCTGAATCCATTCTTGGGTTTCTCAATCCATTTTTGGGTTCCTCAATCCAATTTTGGGTTCTTAAATCCATTTTGGGGGCCCTCTGTTCATTTTTGGGTCCCTCAATCTATTCTTGGACTCCTCAATCCATTTTTGGTGCCCTTAATCCATTTTTGGTTTCCTCACGCATTTTTTAGTTCCTCAGTCCATTTTTTGGTCCTTCGGCTCATTTTTGGGTGCCTCAGTTCATTTTTGGTTTCCACAACCCATTTTTGGTTCCCTCCGTTAGTTTTTTTGGTCCCTCAATCCATTTTTGGGTTCCTCAATCCATTTTTGGGTTCCTCAATCCATTTTTGGGTTCGTCAGCCCATTTTGGTCCCTCAATCCATTCTTGGGTTTCTCTATCCATTTTTTGGGGTTTCAGTCCATTTTTGGGTTCCTCAAACCATTTTTGGGTCCCTCCGTTCATTTTTGAGTCCCACAGCTCATTTTATGGTTCCTAAATGCATTTTTGGGTTCCTCAATCCATTTTTGGGTTCCTCAATCCATTTTCTGGTTCCTCAATCCATTTTGCGGTTCCTCAAACCATTTTTGGGTCCCTCCGTTCATTTTTGAGTGTCTCAGCTCATTTTATGTTTCCAAAATCCATTTTTGGGTTCTTCAGCCCATTTTTGGGTGCTTCAATCCGTTTTCGTGTTCCTCAGCCAATTTTTGGTTCCTCAGCCAATTTTTGGTTCCTCAGCCCAGTTTTGGTCCCTCAAACCAGTTTTGGGTTCCTCAATCCATTTTTGGTGCCCTTAATCCATATTTGGTTTCCTCAGCTCAATTTTGATTTCCTCAGCCCTTTTTTGGGTCCCTCAATCCATTCTTCGGTTCCTCAATCCATTTTTGGTTTCCTCACGCACTTTTGGGTTCCAGAGTCCATTTTTGAGTCACTCAATCCATTCTTGGGTTCTTCAGCCCATTTTTGTGTTCCTCAAACCATTTTTTGGTTCCTCAGCCCATGTTTGGGTCCCTCAGCAGATTTTACGGTTCCTAAACCCATTTTTGGGGATCTTCAACAAATTTTTTGGTCCCTCAATCGATTGCTGGGTTCCTCAGCCCATTTCTGGTTACCTCATTCCACTCTTGGGTTCCTCAATCCATTTTTGGTCCCTCGATCCATTCTTGGGTTCCTCAATCCAGTTTTTGGTTCCTCAGTCCATTTTTCGGTTCCTCAATCGATTTTTGGTTCCCTCGGAGCATTTTTGGGTCCCTCAATTCTACTTTGGGTCCATCAATCCATTTTTGGGTTCCTCATTCCTTTTTAGGGTTCCTCAATATATTTTAGGGTTCCTCAGCCCATTTTTCAGTTCCTCGATCCATTTTTGTGTTCCTCAATCCATTTTTGGGTTCCTCAATCCATTTTTTGGTCCCTCAATCCATTTTTGGGTTCCTCAATCCATTTTGAGGTTCCTCAATCCATTTCTGGGTTTCTCAATCCATTTTTTAGTCTCTCAGCCTATTTTTGGGTTCCTCAGCCCATTTGTGTGTTCTTCAGCCTATTTTTGGGTTCCTCAGCTTATTTGTGTGTTCTTCAGCCCATTTTTGGGTTTCTCAACACATTTTCGGGTTACTAAGATCATTTTTTGATTCCTCAATCATTTTTTGGGTTCCTCAGCCCATCTTTTTGATTCATCAGTCCATTTTGGGGTTCTTCAGACCATTTTTGGGTTCTTCAGCCCATTTTGGTCTATCTGAATCCATTTTGGGGTTCCTCAATCCATTTTTGGGTTCCTCAATCCATTTTTGGGTTCCTCAACCCATTTTTGGTTTCCTCAGCCTATTTTTGGGTTCCACAATCCATTTTCCGGTTCCTCAATCCATTTTTGTGTCCTTCAATCCATTTTTGCGTTTGTCAATCCATTTTTTGGTCTTTCAGCCCATTTTTGGTTTCCTCAATCAATTTTTGGGTTCCTCAATCCATTTTTTGGTCCCTGAATCCGTTTTTGGGTTCCTGAGCCCATTTTTGGGTTCCTCAGGCAATTTTTGGGTTCCTCATCCCATTTTTGGGTTCCTCAATCCATTTTTGTGTCCCTTGGCCCGTTTTTTGATTCCTCAATCCATTTTTGGGTCCCTGAATCCATTTTTTGGGTTCCTCAACCCATTTTTGTTTCCTCCTCATTTTTGGGTCCCTCAATCCATTCCTGAATTCCTCAGCCCATTTTCGGGTTCCTGAAACCATTTTTGGGTCACTCCATTCATTTTTGGGTCCTTCAGCATATTTTTGGTCCCTCAGTGCATTCTTGGGTTTCTCTATCCATTTTTGGGTTTTTCAATCCGTTTTTGGGTTCCTCAATCCATTTTTGGGGTCTTCACCACATTTTTGGTTACTTCAACCTATTTTAGGCCTCCTAAATCCATTTTTGGGTTCCTCAGACCTTTTTTGGTTACCTGAATCCATTCTTGGGTTTCCCAATCCATTTTTGGGTTCCTCAATCCAATTTTGGGTTCTTAAAACCATTTTTGGGGCCCTCTGTTCATTTTTGGGTCCCTCAATCTATTCTTGGACTCCTCAATCCATTTTTGGTGCCCTTAATCCATTTTTGGTTTCCTCACGCATTTTTTAGTTCCTCAGTCCATTTTTTGGTCCTTCGGCTCATTTTTGGGTGCCTCAGTTCATTTTTGGTTTCCACAACCCATTTTTGGTTCCCTCCGTTAGTTTTTTTGGTCCCTCAATCCATTTTTGGGTTCCTCAACCCATTTTTGGGTTCCTCAGCCAATTTTTGTGTTCATCAATCCATTTTTGTGTCCCTTGGCCCGTTTTTTGATTCCTCAATCCATTTTTGGGTCCCTGAATCCATTTTTTGGGTTCCTCAACCCATTTTTGTTTCCTCCTCATTTTTGGGTCCCTCAATCCATTCCTGAATTCCTCAGCCCATTTTCGGGTTCCTGAAACCATTTTTGGGTCACTCCATTCATTTTTGGGTCCTTCAGCATATTTTTGGTCCCTCAGTGCATTCTTGGGTTTCTCTATCCATTTTTGGGTTTTTCAATCCGTTTTTGGCTTCCTCAATCCATTTTTGGGGTCTTCACCACATTTTTGGTTACTTCAACCTATTTTAGGCCTCCTAAATCCATTTTTGGGTTCCTCAGACCTTTTTTGGTTACCTGAATCCATTCTTGGGTTTCCCAATCCATTTTTGGGTTCCTCAATCCAATTTTGGGTTCTTAAATCCATTTTTGGGGCCCTCTGTTCATTTTTGGGTCCCTCAATCTATTCTTGGACTCCTCAATCCATTTTTGGTGCCCTTAATCCATTTTTGGTTTCCTCACGCATTTTTTAGTTCCTCAGTCCATTTTTTGGTCCTTCGGCTCATTTTTGGGTGCCTCAGTTCATTTTTGGTTTCCACAACCCATTTTTGGTTCCCTCCGTTAGTTTTTTTGGTCCCTCAATGCATTTTTGGGTTCCTCAACCCATTTTTGGGTTCCTCAGCCAATTTTTGTGTTCATCAATCCATTTTTGTGTCCCTTGGCCCGTTTTTTGATTCCTCAATCCATTTTTGGGTCCCTGAATCCATTTTTTGGGTTCCTCAACCCATTTTTGTTTCCTCCTCATTTTTGGGTCCCTCAATCCATTCCTGAATTCCTCAGCCCATTTTCGGGTTCCTGAAACCATTTTTGGGTCACTCCATTCATTTTTGGGTCCTTCAGCATATTTTTGGTCCCTCAGTGCATTCTTGGGTTTCTCTATCCATTTTTGGGTTTTTCAATCCGTTTTTGGCTTCCTCAATCCATTTTTGGGGTCTTCACCACATTTTTGGTTACTTCAACCTATTTTAGGCCTCCTAAATCCATTTTTGGGTTCCTCAGACCTTTTTTGGTTACCTGAATCCATTCTTGGGTTTCTCAATCCATTTTTGGGTTCCTCAATCCAATTTTGGGTTCTTAAATCCATTTTGGGGGCCCTCTGTTCATTTTTGGGTCCCTCAATCTATTCTTGGACTCCTCAATCCATTTTTGGTGCCCTTAATCCATTTTTGGTTTCCTCACGCATTTTTTAGTTCCTCAGTCCATTTTTTGGTCCTTCGGCTCATTTTTGGGTGCCTCAGTTCATTTTTGGTTTCCACAACCCATTTTTGGTTCCCTCCGTTAGTTTTTTTGGTCCCTCAATCCATTTTTGGGTTCCTCAATCCATTTTTGGGTTCCTCAATCCATTTTTGGGTTCGTCAGCCCATTTTGGTCCCTCAATCCATTCTTGGGTTTCTCTATCCATTTTTTGGGGTTTCAGTCCATTTTTGGGTTCCTCAAACCATTTTTGGGTCCCTCCGTTCATTTTTGAGTCCCACAGCTCATTTTATGGTTCCTAAATGCATTTTTGGGTTCCTCAATCCATTTTTGGGTTCCTCAATCCATTTTCTGGTTCCTCAATCCATTTTGCGGTTCCTCAAACCATTTTTGGGTCCCTCCGTTCATTTTTGAGTGTCTCAGCTCATTTTATGTTTCCAAAATCCATTTTTGGGTTCTTCAGCCCATTTTTGGGTGCTTCAATCCATTTTCGGGTTCCTCAATCCGTTTTCGGGTTCCTCAGCCAATTTTTGGTTCCTCAGCCCAGTTTTGGTCCCTCAAACCAGTTTTGGGTTCCTCAATCCATTTTTAGTGCCCTTAATCCATATTTGGTTTCCTCAGCTCAATTTTGATTTCCTCAGCCCTTTTTTGGGTCCCTCAATCCATTCTTCGTTTCCTCAATCCATTTTTGGTTTCCTCACGCACTTTTGGGTTCCAGAGTCCATTTTTGAGTCACTCAATCCATTCTTGGGTTCTTCAGCCCATTTTTGTGTTCCTCAAACCATTTTTTGGTTCCTCAGCCCATGTTTGGGTCCCTCAGCAGATTTTACGGTTCCTAAACCCATTTTTGGGGATCTTCAACAAATTTTTTGGTCCCTCAATCGATTGCTGGGTTCCTCAGCCCATTTCTGGTTACCTCATTCCACTCTTGGGTTCCTCAATCCATTTTTGGTCCCTCGATCCATTCTTGGGTTCCTCAATCCAGTTTTGGGTTCCTCAGTCCATTTTTCGGTTCCTCAATCGATTTTTGGTTCCCTCGGAGCATTTTTGGGTCCCTCAATTCTACTTTGGGTCCATCAATCCATTTTTGGGTTCCTCATTCCTTTTTAGGGTTCCTCAATATATTTTAGGGTTCCTCAGCCCATTTTTCAGTTCCTCGATCCATTTTTGTGTTCCTCAATCCATTTTTGGGTTCCTCAATCCATTTTTTGGTCCCTCAATCCACTTTTGGGTTCCTCAATCCATTTTGAGGTTCCTCAATCCATTTCTGGGTTTCTCAATCCATTTTTTAGTCTCTCAGCCTATTTTTGGGTTCCTCAGCCCATTTGTGTGTTCTTCAGCCTATTTTTGGGTTCCTCAGCCCATTTGTGTGTTCTTCAGCCCATTTTTGGGTTTCTCAACACATTTTCGGGTTACTAAGATCATTTTTTGATTCCTCAATCATTTTTTGGGTTCCTCAGCCCATCTTTTTGATTCATCAGTCCATTTTGGGGTTCTTCAGACCATTTTTGGGTTCTTCAGCCCATTTTGGTCTATCTGAATCCATTTTGGGGTTCCTCAATCCATTTTTGGGTTCCTCAATCCATTTTTGGTTTCCTCAACCCATTTTTGGTTTCCTCAGCCTATTTTTGGGTTCCACAATCCATTTTCCGGTTCCTCAATCCATTTTTGTGTCCTTCAATCCATTTTTGCGTTTGTCAATCCATTTTTTGGTCTTTCAGCCCATTTTTGGTTTCCTCAATCAATTTTTGGGTTCCTCAATCCATTTTTTGGTCCCTGAAACCGTTTTTGGGTTCCTGAGCCCATTTTTGGGTTCCTCAGGCAATTTTTGGGTTCCTCATCCCATTTTTGGGTTCCTCAATCCATTTTTGTGTCCCTTGGCCCGTTTTTTTGATTCCTCAATCCATTTTTGGGTCCCTGAATCCATTTTTTTGGGTTCCTCAACCCATTTTTGTTTCCTCCTCATTTTTGGGTCCCTCAATCCATTCCTGAATTCCTCAGCCCATTTTCGGGTTCCTGAAACCATTTTTGGGTCACTCCATTCATTTTTGGGTCCTTCAGCATATTTTTGGTCCCTCGGTGCATTCTTGGGTTTCTCTATCCATTTTTGGGTTTTTCAATCCGTTTTTGGCTTCCTCAATCCATTTTTGGGGTCTTCACCACATTTTTGGTTACTTCAACCTATTTTAGGCCTCCTAAATCCATTTTTGGGTTCCTCAGACCTTTTTTGGTTACCTGAATCCATTCTTGGGTTTCTCAATCCATTTTTGGGTTCCTTAATCCAATTTTGGGTTCTTAAAACCATTTTTGGGGCCCTCTGTTCATTTTTGGGTCCCTCAATCTATTCTTGGACTCCTCAATCCATTTTTGGTGCCCTTAATCCATTTTTGGTTTCCTCACGCATTTTTTAGTTCCTCAGTCCATTTTTTGGTCCTTCGGCTCATTTTTGGGTGCCTCAGTTCATTTTTGGTTTCCACAACCCATTTTTGGTTCCCTCCGTTAGTTTTTTTGGTCCCTCAATCCATTTTTGGGTTCCTCAATCCATTTTTGGGTTCCTCAATCCATTTTTGGGTTCGTCAGCCCATTTTGGTCCCTCAATCCATTCTTGGGTTTCTCTATCCATTTTTTGGGGTTTCAGTCCATTTTTGGGTTCCTCAAACCATTTTTGGGTCCCTCCGTTCATTTTTGAGTCCCACAGCTCATTTTATGGTTCCTAAATGCATTTTTGGGTTCCTCAATCCATTTTTGGGTTCCTCAATCCATTTTCTGGTTCCTCAATCCATTTTGCGGTTCCTCAAACCATTTTTGGGTCCCTCCGTTCATTTTTGAGTGTCTCAGCTCATTTTATGTTTCCAAAATCCATTTTTGGGTTCTTCAGCCCATTTTTGGGTGCTTCAATCCGTTTTCGTGTTCCTCAGCCAATTTTTGGTTCCTCAGCCCAGTTTTGGTCCCTCAAACCAGTTTTGGGTTCCTCAATCCATTTTTGGTGCCCTTAATCCATATTTGGTTTCCTCAGCTCAATTTTGATTTCCTCAGCCCTTTTTTGGGTCCCTCAATCCATTCTTGGGTTCCTCAATCCATTTTTGGTTTCCTCACGCACTTTTGGGTTCCAGAGTCCATTTTTGAGTCACTCAATCCATTCTTGGGTTCTTCAGCCCATTTTTGTGTTCCTCAAACCATTTTTTGGTTCCTCAGCCCATGTTTGGGTCCCTCAGCAGATTTTACGGTTCCTAAACCCATTTTTGGGGATCTTCAACAAATTTTTTGGTCCCTCAATCGATTGCTGGGTTCCTCAGCCCATTTCTGGTTACCTCACTCCACTCTTGGGTTCCTCAATCCATTTTTGGTCCCTCGATCCATTCTTGGGTTCCTCAATCCAGTTTTTGGTTCCTCAGTCCATTTTTCGGTTCCTCAATCGATTTTTGGTTCCCTCGGAGCATTTTTGGGTCCCTCAATTCTACTTTGGGTCCATCAATCCATTTTTGGGTTCCTCATTCCTTTTTAGGGTTCCTCAATATATTTTAGGGTTCCTCAGCCCATTTTTCAGTTCCTCGATCCATTTTTGTGTTCCTCAATCCATTTTTGGGTTCCTCAATCCATTTTTTGGTCCCTCAATCCACTTTTGGGTTCCTCAATCCATTTTGAGGTTCCTCAATCCATTTCTGGGTTTCTCAATCCATTTTTTAGTCTCTCAGCCTATTTTTGGGTTCCTCAGCCCATTTGTGTGTTCTTCAGCCTATTTTTGGGTTCCTCAGCCCATTTGTGTGTTCTTCAGCCCATTTTTGGGTTTCTCAACACATTTTCGGGTTACTAAGACCATTTTTTGATTCCTCAATCATTTTTTGGGTTCCTCAGCCCATCTTTTTGATTCATCAGTCCATTTTGGGGTTCTTCAGACCATTTTTGGGTTCTTCAGCCCATTTTGGTCTATCTGAATCCATTTTGGGGTTCCTCAATCCATTTTTGGGTTCCTCAATCCATTTTTGGTTTCCTCAACCCATTTTTGGTTTCCTCAGCCTATTTTTGGGTTCCACAATCCATTTTCCGGTTCCTCAATCCATTTTTGTGTCCTTCAATCCATTTTTGCGTTTGTCAATCCATTTTTTGGTCTTTCAGCCCATTTTTGGTTTCCTCAATCAATTTTTGGGTTCCTCAATCCATTTTTTGGTCCCTGAATCCGTTTTTGGGTTCCTGAGCCCATTTTTGGGTTCCTCAGGCAATTTTTGGGTTCCTCATCCCATTTTTGGGTTCCTCAATCCATTTTTGTGTCCCTTGGCCCGTTTTTTGATTCCTCAATCCATTTTTGGGTCCCTGAATCCATTTTTTGGGTTCCTCAACCCATTTTTGTTTCCTCCTCATTTTTGGGTCCCTCAATCCATTCCTGAATTCCTCAGCCCATTTTCGGGTTCCTGAAACCATTTTTGGGTCAATCCATTCATTTTTGGGTCCTTCAGCATATTTTTGGTCCCTCAGTGCATTCTTGGGTTTCTCTATCCATTTTTGGGTTTTTCAATCCGTTTTTGGCTTCCTCAATCCATTTTTGGGGTCTTCACCACATTTTTGGTTACTTCAACCTATTTTAGGCCTCCTAAATCCATTTTTGGGTTCCTCAGACCTTTTTTGGTTACCTGAATCCATTCTTGGGTTTCCCAATCCATTTTTGGGTTCCTCAATCCAATTTTGGGTTCTTAAAACCATTTTTGGGGCCCTCTGTTCATTTTTGGGTCCCTCAATCTATTCTTGGACTCCTCAATCCATTTTTGGTGCCCTTAATCCATTTTTGGTTTCCTCACGCATTTTTTAGTTCCTCAGTCCATTTTTTGGTCCTTCGGCTCATTTTTGGGTGCCTCAGTTCATTTTTGGTTTCCACAACCCATTTTTGGTTCCCTCCGTTAGTTTTTTTGGTCCCTCAATCCATTTTTGGGTTCCTCAATCCATTTTTGGGTTCCTCAATCCATTTTTGGGTTCGTCAGCCCATTTTGGTCCCTCAATCCATTCTTGGGTTTCCCAATCCATTTTTTGGGGTTTCAGTCCATTTTTGGGTTCCTCAAACCATTTTTGGGTCCCTCCATTCATTTTTGAGTCCCACAGCTCATTTTATGGTTCCTAAATGCATTTTTGGGTTCCTCAATCCATTTTTGGGTTCCTCAATCCATTTTCTGGTTCCTCTATCCATTTTGCGGTTCCTCAAACCATTTTTGGGTCCCTCCGTTCATTTTTGAGTGTCCCAGCTCATTTTATGTTTCCAAAATCCATTTTTGGGTTATTCAGCCCATTTTTGGGTGCTTCAATCCGTTTTCGTGTTCCTCAGCCAATTTTTGGTTCCTCAGCCCAGTTTTGGTCCCTCAAACCAGTTTTGGGTTCCTCAATCCATTTTTGGTGCCCTTAATCCATATTTGGTTTCCTCAGCTCAATTTTGATTTCCTCAGCCCTTTTTTGGGTCCCTCAATCCATTCTTCGGTTCCTCAATCCATTTTTGGTTTCCTCACGCACTTTTGGGTTCCAGAGTCCATTTTTGAGTCACTCAATCCATTCTTGGGTTCTTCAGCCCATTTTTGTGTTCCTCAAACCATTTTTTGGTTCCTCAGCCCATGTTTGGGTCCCTCAGCAGATTTTACGGTTCCTAAACCCATTTTTGGGGATCTTCAACAAATTTTTTGGTCCCTCAATCGATTGCTGGGTTCCTCAGCCCATTTCTGGTTACCTCATTCCACTCTTGGGTTCCTCAATCCATTTTTGGTCCCTCGATCCATTCTTGGGTTCCTCAATCCAGTTTTTGGTTCCTCAGTCCATTTTTTGGTTCCTCAATCGATTTTTGGTTCCCTCGGAGCATTTTTGGGTCCCTCAATTCTACTTTGGGTCCATCAATCCATTTTTGGGTTCCTCATTCCTTTTTAGGGTTCCTCAATATATTTTAGGGTTCCTCAGCCCATTTTTCAGTTCCTCGATCCATTTTTGTGTTCCTCAATCCATTTTTGGGTTCCTCAATCCATTTTTTGGTCCCTCAATCCACTTTTGGGTTCCTCAATCCATTTTGAGGTTCCTCAATCCATTTCTGGGTTTCTCAATCCATTTTTTAGTCTCTCAGCCTATTTTTGGGTTCCTCAGCCCATTTGTGTGTTCTTCAGCCCATTTTTGGGTTTCTCAACACATTTTCGGGTTACTAAGACCATTTTTTGATTCCTCAATCATTTTTTGGGTTCCTCAGCCCATCTTTTTGATTCATCAGTCCATTTTGGGGTTCTTCAGACCATTTTTGGGTTCTTCAGCCCATTTTGGTCTATCTGAATCCATTTTGGGGTTCCTCAATCCATTTTTGGGTTCCTCAATCCATTTTTGGGTTCCTCAAACCATTTTTGGTTTCCTCAACCCATTTTTGGTTTCCTCAGCCTATTTCTGGGTTCCACAATCCATTTTCCGGTTCCTCAATCCATTTTTGTGTCCTTCAATCCATTTTTGCGTTTGTCAATCCATTTTTTGGTCTTTCAGCCCATTTTTGGTTTCCTCAATCAATTTTTGGGTTCCTCAATCCATTTTTTGGTCCCTGAATCCGTTTTTGGGTTCCTGAGCCCATTTTTGGGTTCCTCAGGCAATTTTTGGGTTCCTCATCCCATTTTTGGGTTCCTCAATCCATTTTTGTGTCCCTTGGTCCGTTTTTTGATTCCTCAATCCATTTTTGGGTCCCTGAATCCATTTTTTGGGTTCCTCAACCCATTTTTGTTTCCTCCTCATTTTTGGGTCCCTCAATCCATTCCTGAATTCCTCAGCCCATTTTCGGGTTCCTGAAACCATTTTTGGGTCACTCCATTCATTTTTGGGTCCTTCAGCATATTTTTGGTCCCTCGGTGCATTCTTGGGTTTCTCTATCCATTTTTGGGTTTTTCAATCCGTTTTTGGGTTCCTCAATCCATTTTTGGGGTCTTCACCACATTTTTGGTTACTTCAACCTATTTTAGGCCTCCTAAATCCATTTTTGGGTTCCTCAGACCTTTTTTGGTTACCTGAATCCATTCTTGGGTTTCCCAATCCATTTTTGGGTTCCTCAATCCAATTTTGGGTTCTTAAATCCATTTTTGGGGCCCTCTGTTCATTTTTGGGTCCCTCAATCTATTCTTGGACTCCTCAATCCATTTTTGGTGCCCTTAATCCATTTTTGGTTTCCTCACGCATTTTTTAGTTCCTCAGTCCATTTTTTGGTCCTTCGGCTCATTTTTGGGTGCCTCAGTTCATTTTTGGTTTCCACAACCCATTTTTGGTTCCCTCCGTTAGTTTTTTTGGTCCCTCAATCCATTTTTGGGTTCCTCAACCCATTTTTGGGTTCCTCAGCCAATTTTTGTGTTCATCAATCCATTTTTGTGTCCCTTGGCCCGTTTTTTGATTCCTCAATCCATTTTTGGGTCCCTGAACCCATTTTTTGGGTTCCTCAACCCATTTTTGTTTCCTCCTCATTTTTGGGTCCCTCAATCCATTCCTGAATTCCTCAGCCCATTTTCGGGTTCCTGAAACCATTTTTGGGTCACTCCATTCATTTTTGGGTCCTTCAGCATATTTTTGGTCCCTCAGTGCATTCTTGGGTTTCTCTATCCATTTTTGGGTTTTTCAATCCGTTTTTGGCTTCCTCAATCCATTTTTGGGGTCTTCACCACATTTTTGGTTACTTCAACCTATTTTAGGCCTCCTAAATCCATTTTTGGGTTCCTCAGACCTTTTTTGGTTACCTGAATCCATTCTTGGGTTTCCCAATCCATTTTTGGGTTCCTCAATCCAATTTTGGGTTCTTAAAACCATTTTTGGGGCCCTCTGTTCATTTTTGGGTCCCTCAATCTATTCTTGGACTCCTCAATCCATTTTTGGTGCCCTTAATCCATTTTTGGTTTCCTCACGCATTTTTTAGTTCCTCAGTCCATTTTTTGGTCCTTCGGCTCATTTTTGGGTGCCTCAGTTCATTTTTGGTTTCCACAACCCAATTTTGGTTCCCTCCGTTACTTTTTTTGGTCCCTCAATCCATTTTGGGGTTCCTCAATCCATTTTGGGGTTCCTCAATCCATTTTTGGGTTCGTCAGCCCATTTTGGTCCCTCAATCCATTCTTGGGTTTCTCTATCCATTTTTTGGGGTTTCAGTCCATTTTTGGGTTCCTCAAACCATTTTTGGGTCCCTCCGTTCATTTTTGAGTCCCACAGCTCATTTTATGGTTCCTAAATGCATTTTTGGGTTCCTCAATCCATTTTTGGGTTCCTCAATCCATTTTCTGGTTCCTCAATCCATTTTGCGGTTCCTCAAACCATTTTTGGGTCCCTCCGTTCATTTTTGAGTGTCTCAGCTCATTTTATGTTTCCAAAATCCATTTTTGGGTTCTTCAGCCCATTTTTGGGTGCTTCAATCCATTTTCGGGTTCCTCAATCCGTTTTCGTGTTCCTCAGCCAATTTTTGGTTCCTCAGCCCAGTTTTGGTCCCTCAAACCAGTTTTGGGTTCCTCAATCCATTTTTAGTGCCCTTAATCCATATTTGGTTTCCTCAGCTCAATTTTGATTTCCTCAGCCCTTTTTTGGGTCCCTCAATCCATTCTTCGGTTCCTCAATCCATTTTTGGTTTCCTCACGCACTTTTGGGTTCCAGAGTCCATTTTTGAGTCACTCAATCCATTCTTGGGTTCTTCAGCCCACTTTTGTGTTCCTCAAACCATTTTTTGGTTCCTCAGCCCATGTTTGGGTCCCTCAGCAGATTTTACGGTTCCTAAACCCATTTTTGGGGATCTTCAACAAATTTTTTGGTCCCTCAATCGATTGCTGGGTTCCTCAGCCCATTTCTGGTTACCTCATTCCACTCTTGGGTTCCTCAATCCATTTTTGGTCCCTCGATCCATTCTTGGGTTCCTCAATCCAGTTTTTGGTTCCTCAGTCCATTTTTCGGTTCCTCAATCGATTTTTGGTTCCCTCGGAGCATTTTTGGGTCCCTCAATTCTACTTTGGGTCCATCAATCCATTTTTGGGTTCCTCATTCCTTTTTAGGGTTCCTCAATATATTTTAGGGTTCCTCAGCCCATTTTTCAGTTCCTCGATCCATTTTTGTGTTCCTCAATCCATTTTTGGGTTCCTCAATCCATTTTTTGGTCCCTCAATCCACTTTTGGGTTCCTCAATCCATTTTGAGGTTCCTCAATCCATTTCTGGGTTTCTCAATCCATTTTTTAGTCTCTCAGCCTATTTTTGGGTTCCTCAGCCCATTTGTGTGTTCTTCAGCCTATTTTTGGGTTCCTCAGCCCATTTGTGTGTTCTTCAGCCCATTTTTGGGTTTCTCAACACATTTTCGGGTTACTAAGATCATTTTTTGATTCCTCAATCATTTTTTGGGTTCCTCAGCCCATCTTTTTGATTCATCAGTCCATTTTGGGGTTCTTCAGACCATTTTTGGGTTCTTCAGCCCATTTTGGTCTATCTGAATCCATTTTGGGGTTCCTCAATCCATTTTTGGGTTCCTCAATCCATTTTTGGGTTCCTCAACCCATTTTTGGTTTCCTCAGCCTATTTTTGGGTTCCACAATCCATTTTCCGGTTCCTCAATCCATTTTTGTGTCCTTCAATCCATTTTTGCGTTTGTCAATCCATTTTTTGGTCTTTCAGCCCATTTTTGGTTTCCTCAATCAATTTTTGGGTTCCTCAATCCATTTTTTGGTCCCTGAATCCGTTTTTGTGTCCCTTGGCCCGTTTTTTGATTCCTCAATCCATTTTTGGGTCCCTGAATCCATTTTTTGGGTTCCTCAACCCATTTTTGTTTCCTCCTCATTTTTGGGTCCCTCAATCCATTCCTGAATTCCTCAGCCCATTTTCGGGTTCCTGAAACCATTTTTGGGTCACTCCATTCATTTTTGGGTCCTTCAGCATATTTTTGGTCCCTCGGTGCATTCTTGGGTTTCTCTATCCATTTTTGGGTTTTTCAATCCGTTTTTGGGTTCCTCAATCCATTTTTGGGGTCTTCACCACATTTTTGGTTACTTCAACCTATTTTAGGCCTCCTAAATCCATTTTTGGGTTCCTCAGACCTTTTTTGGTTACATGAATCCATTCTTGGGTTTCCCAATCCATTTTTGGGTTCCTCAATCCAATTTTGGGTTCTTAAATCCATTTTTGGGGCCCTCTGTTCATTTTTGGGTCCCTCAATCTATTCTTGGACTCCTCAATCCATTTTTGGTGCCCTTAATCCATTTTTGGTTTCCTCACGCATTTTTTAGTTCCTCAGTCCATTTTTTGGTCCTTCGGCTCATTTTTGGGTGCCTCAGTTCATTTTTGGTTTCCACAACCCATTTTTGGTTCCCTCCGTTAGTTTTTTTGGTCCCTCAATCCATTTTTGGGTTCCTCAATCCATTTTTGGGTTCCTCAATCCATTTTTGGGTTCGTCAGCCCATTTTGGTCCCTCAATCCATTCTTGGGTTTCTCTATCCATTTTTTGGGGTTTCAGTCCATTTTTGGGTTCCTCAAACCATTTTTGGGTCCCTCCGTTCATTTTTGAGTCCCACAGCTCATTTTATGGTTCCTAAATGCATTTTTGGGTTCCTCAATCCATTTTTGGGTTCCTCAATCCATTTTCTGGTTCCTCAATCCGTTTTGCGGTTCCTCAAACCATTTTTGGGTCGCTCCGTTCATTTTTGAGTGTCTCAGCTCATTTTATGTTTCCAAAATCCATTTTTGGGTTCTTCAGCCCATTTTTGGGTGCTTCAATCCATTTTCGGGTTCCTCAATCCGTTTTCGTGTTCCTCAGCCAATTTTTGGTTCCTCAGCCCAGTTTTGGTCCCTCAAACCAGTTTTGGGTTCCTCAATCCATTTTTAGTGCCCTTAATCCATATTTGGTTTCCTCAGCTCAATTTTGATTTCCTCAGCCCTTTTTTGGGTCCCTCAATCCATTCTTCGGTTCCTCAATCCATTTTTGGTTTCCTCACGCACTTTTGGGTTCCAGAGTCCATTTTTGAGTCACTCAATCCATTCTTGGGTTCTTCAGCCCATTTTTGTGTTCCTCAAACCATTTTTTGGTTCCTCAGCCCATGTTTGGGTCCCTCAGCAGATTTTACGGTTCCTAAACCCATTTTTGGGGATCTTCAACAAATTTTTTGGTCCCTCAATCGATTGCTGGGTTCCTCAGCCCATTTCTGGTTACCTCATTCCACTCTTGGGTTCCTCAATCCATTTTTGGTCCCTCGATCCATTCTTGGGTTCCTCAATCCAGTTTTTGGTTCCTCAGTCCATTTTTCGGTTCCTCAATCGATTTTTGGTTCCCTCGGAGCATTTTTGGGTCCCTCAATTCTACTTTGGGTCCATCAATCCATTTTTGGGTTCCTCATTCCTTTTTAGGGTTCCTCAATATATTTTAGGGTTCCTCAGCCCATTTTTCAGTTCCTCGATCCATTTTTGTGTTCCTCAATCCATTTTTGGGTTCCTCAATCCATTTTTTGGTCCCTCAATCCACTTTTGGGTTCCTCAATCCATTTTGAGGTTCCTCAATCCATTTCTGGGTTTCTCAATCCATTTTTTAGTCTCTCAGCCTATTTTTGGGTTCCTCAGCCCATTTGTGTGTTCTTCAGCCTATTTTTGGGTTCCTCAGCCCATTTGTGTGTTCTTCAGCCCAT
The DNA here is from genome assembly GCA_033558185.1 of Dromococcyx pavoninus. Lineage (NCBI taxonomy): Eukaryota > Metazoa > Chordata > Aves > Cuculiformes > Neomorphidae > Dromococcyx > Dromococcyx pavoninus. The sequence goes on from JAUMJL010001895.1 coordinate 16,403, forward strand.
TTTTGGGTTTCTCAACACATTTTCGGGTTACTAAGATCATTTTTTGATTCCTCAATCATTTTTTGGGTTCCTCAGCCCATCTTTTTGATTCATCAGTCCATTTTGGGGTTCTTCAGACCATTTTTGGGTTCTTCAGCCCATTTTGGTCTATCTGAATCCATTTTGGGGTTCCTCAATCCATTTTTGGGTTCCTCAATCCATTTTTGGGTTCCTCAACCCATTTTTGGTTTCCTCAGCCTATTTTTGGGTTCCACAATCCATTTTCCGGTTCCTCAATCCATTTTTGTGTCCTTCAATCCATTTTTGCGTTTGTCAATCCATTTTTTGGTCTTTCAGCCCATTTTTGGTTTCCTCAATCAATTTTTGGGTTCCTCAATCCATTTTTTGGTCCCTGAATCCGTTTTGGGTTCCTGAGCCCATTTTTGGGTTCCTCAGGCAATTTTTGGGTTCCTCATCCCATTTTTGAGGTTCCTCAATCCAATTTTGTGTCCCTTGGCCCGTTTTTTTGATTCCTCAATCCATTTTTGGGTCCCTGAATCCATTTTTTGGGTTCCTCAACCCATTTTTGTTTCCTCCTCATTTTTGGGTCCCTCAATCCATTCCTGAATTCCTCAGCCCATTTTCGGGTTCCTGAAACCATTTTTGGGTCACTCCATTCATTTTTGGTCCTTCAGCATATTTTTGGTCCCTCGGTGCATTCTTGGGTTTCTCTATCCATTTTGGGTTTTTCAATCCGTTTTTGGGTTCCTCAATCCATTTTGGGGTCTTCACCACATTTTTGGTTACTTCAACCTATTTTAGGCCTCCTAAATCCATTTTTGGGTTCCTCAGACCTTTTTTGGTTACATGAATCCATTCTTGGGTTTCCCAATCCATTTTTGGGTTCCTCAATCCAATTTTGGGTTCTTAAATCCATTTTTGGGGCCCTCTGTTCATTTTTGGGTCCCTCAATCTATTCTTGGACTCCTCAATCCATTTTTGGTGCCCTTAATCCATTTTTGGTTTCCTCACGCATTTTTTAGTTCCTCAGTCCATTTTTTGGTCCTTCGGCTCATTTTTGGGTGCCTCAGTTCATTTTTGGTTTCCACAACCCATTTTTGGTTCCCTCCGTTAGTTTTTTGGTCCCTCAATCCATTTTTGGGTTCCTCAACCCATTTTTGGTTCCTCAGCCAATTTTTGTGTTCATCAATCCATTTTTGTGTCCCTTGGCCCGTTTTTTGATTCCTCAATCCATTTTTGGGTCCCTGAATCCATTTTTTGGGTTCCTCAACCCATTTTTGTTTCCTCCTCATTTTTGGGTCCCTCAATCCATTCCTGAATTCCTCAGCCCATTTTCGGGTTCCTGAAACCATTTTTGGGTCACTCCATTCATTTTTGGGTCCTTCAGCATATTTTTGGTCCCTCAGTGCATTCTTGGGTTTCTCTATCCATTTTTGGGTTTTTCAATCCGTTTTTGGGTTCCTCAATCCATTTTTGGGGTCTTCACCACATTTTTGGTTACTTCAACCTATTTTAGGCCTCCTAAATCCATTTTTGGGTTCCTCAGACCTTTTTTGGTTACCTGAATCCATTCTTGGGTTTCCCAATCCATTTTTGGGTTCCTCAATCCAATTTTGGGTTCTTAAATCCATTTTTGGGGCCCTCTGTTCATTTTTGGGTCCCTCAATCTATTCTTGGACTCCTCAATCCATTTTTGGTGCCCTTAATCCATTTTTGGTTTCCTCACGCATTTTTTAGTTCCTCAGTCCATTTTTTGGTCCTTCGGCTCATTTTTGGGTGCCTCAGTTCATTTTTGGTTTCCACAACCATTTTTGGTTCCCTCCGTTAGTTTTTTTGGTCCCTCAATCCATTTTGGGGTTCCTCAATCCATTTTTGGGTTCCTCAATCCATTTTTGGGTTCGTCAGCCCATTTTGGTCCCTCAATCCATTCTTGGGTTTCTCTATCCATTTTTTGGGGTTTTCAGTCCATTTTTGGGTTCCTCAAACCATTTTTGGGTCCCTCCGTTCATTTTTGAGTCCCACAGCTCATTTTATGGTTCCTAAATGCATTTTTGGGTTCCTCAATCCATTTTTGGGTTCCTCAATCCATTTTCTGGTTCCTCAATCCATTTTGCGGTTCCTCAAACCATTTTTGGGTCCCTCCGTTCATTTTTGAGTGTCTCAGCTCATTTTATGTTTCCAAAATCCATTTTTGGGTTCTTCAGCCCATTTTTGGGTGCTTCAATCCGTTTTCGTGTTCCTCAGTCAATTTTTGGTTCCTCAGCCCAGTTTTGGTCCCTCAAACCAGTTTTGGGTTCCTCAATCCATTTTTGGTGCCCTTAATCCATATTTGGTTTCCTCAGCTCAATTTTGATTTCCTCAGCCCTTTTTTGGGTCCCTCATCCATCCTTCTTCGGTTCCTCAATCCATTTTTGGTTTCCTCACGCACTTTTGGGTTCCAGAGTCCATTTTTGAGTCACTCAATCCATTCTTGGGTTCTTCAGCCCATTTTTGTGTTCCTCAAACCATTTTTTGGTTCCTCAGCCATGTTTGGGTCCCTCAGCAGATTTTACGGTTCCTAAACCCATTTTTGGGGATCTTCAACAAATTTTTGGTCCCTCAATCGATTGCTGGGTTCCTCAGCCCATTTCTGGTTACCTCACTCCACTCTTGGGTTCCTCAATCCATTTTTGGTACCTCGATCATTCTTGGGTTCCTCAATCCAGTTTTTGGTTCCTCAGTCCATTTTTCGGTTCCTCAATCGATTTTTGGTTCCCTCGGAGCATTTTTGGGTCCCTCAATTCTACTTTGGGTCCATCAATCCATTTTCGGGTTCCTCATTCCTTTTTAGGGTTCCTCAATATATTTTAGGGTTCCTCAGCCCATTTTTCAGTTCCTCGATCCATTTTTGTGTTCCTCAATCCATTTTTGGGTTTCCTCATCCATTTTTTGGTCCCTCAATCCACTTTTGGGTTCCTCAATCCATTTTGAGGTTCCTCAATCCATTTCTGGGTTTCTCAATCCATTTTTAGTCTCTCAGCCTATTTTTGGGTTCCTCAGCCCATTTGTGTGTTCTTCAGCTATTTTTGGGTTCCTCAGCCCATTTGTGTGTTCTTCAGCCCCATTTTTGGGTTTCTCAACACATTTTCGGGTTACTAAGATCATTTTTTGATTCCTCAATCATTTTTTGGGTTCCTCAGCCCATCTTTTTGATTCATCAGTCCATTTTGGGGTTCTTCAGACCATTTTTGGGTTCTTCAGCCCATTTTGGTCTATCTGAATCCATTTTGGGGTTCCTCAATCCATTTTTGGGTTCCTCAATCCATTTTTGGGTTCCTCAACCCATTTTTGGTTTCCTCAGCCTATTTTTGGGTTCCACAATCCATTTTCCGGTTCCTCAATCCATTTTGTGTCCTTCAATCCATTTTTGCGTTTGTCAATCCATTTTTTGGTCTTTCAGCCCATTTTTGGTTTCCTCAATCAATTTTTGGGTTCCTCAATCCATTTTTTGGTCCCTGAATCCGTTTTTGGGTTCCTGAGCCCATTTTTGGTTCCTCAGGCAATTTTTGGGTTCCTCATCCCATTTTTGGGTTCCTCAATCCATTTTTGTGTCCCTTGGCCCGTTTTTTGATTCCTCAATCCATTTTTGGGTCCCTGAATCCATTTTTTGGGTTCCTCAACCCATTTTTGTTTCCTCCTCATTTTTGGGTCCCTCAATCCATTCCTGAATTCCTCAGCACATTTTCGGGTTCCTGAAACCATTTTTGGGTCACTCCATTCATTTTTGGGTCCTTCAGCATATTTTTGGTCCCTCGGTGCATTCTTGGGTTTCTCTATCCATTTTTGGGTTTTTCAATCCGTTTTTGGGTTCCTCAATCCATTTTTGGGGTCTTCACCACATTTTTGGTTACTTCAACCTATTTTAGGCCTCCTAAATCCATTTTTGGGTTCCTCAGACCTTTTTTGGTTACCTGAATCCATTCTTGGGTTTCCCAATCCATTTTTGGGTTCCTCAATCCAATTTTGGGTTCTTAAAACCATTTTTGGGGCCCTCTGTTCATTTTTGGGTCCCTCAATCTATTCTTGGACTCCTCAATCCATTTTTGGTGCCCTTAATCCCATTTTTGGTTTCCTCACGCATTTTTTAGTTCCTCAGTCCATTTTTTGGTCCTTCGGCTCATTTTTGGGTGCCTCAGTTCATTTTTGGTTTCCACAACCCATTTTTGGTTCCCTCCGTTAGTTTTTTTGGTCCCTCAATCCATTTTTGGGTTCCTCAACCCATTTTTGGGTTCCTCAGCCAATTTTTGTGTTCATCAATCCATTTTTGTGTCCCTTGGCCCGTTTTTTGATTCCTCAATCCATTTTTGGGTCCCTGAATCCATTTTTGGGTTCCTCAACCCATTTTTGTTTCCTCCTCATTTTTGGGTCCCTCAATCCATTCCTGAATTCCTCAGCCCATTTTCGGGTTCCTGAAACCATTTTTGGGTCACTCCATTCATTTTTGGGTCCTTCAGCATATTTTTGGTCCCTCAGTGCATTCTTGGGTTTCTCTATCCATTTTTGGGTTTTTCAATCCGTTTTTGGGTTCCTCAATCCATTTTTGGTGTCTTCACCACATTTTTGGTTACTTCAACCTATTTTAGGCCTCCTAAATCCATTTTTGGGTTCCTCAGACCTTTTTTGGTTACCTGAATCCATTCTTGGGTTTCCCAATCCATTTTTGGGTTCCTCAATCCAATTTTGGGTTCTTAAATCCATTTTTGGGGCCCTCTGTTCATTTTTGGGTCCCTCAATCTATTCTTGGACTCCTCAATCCATTTTTGGTGCCCTTAATCCATTTTGGTTTCCTCACGCATTTTTTAGTTCCTCAGTCCATTTTTTTGGTCCTTCGGCTCATTTTTGGGTGCCTCAGTTCATTTTTGGTTTCCACAACCCATTTTTGGTTCCCTCCGTTAGTTTTTTTGGTCCCTCAATCCATTTTTGGGTTCCTCAATCCATTTTTGGGTTCCTCAATCCATTTTTGGGTTCGTCAGCCCATTTTGGTCCCTCAATCCATTCTTGGGTTTCTCTATCCATTTTTTGGGGTTTCAGTCCATTTTTGGGTTTCCTCAAACCATTTTTGGGTCCCTCCGTTCATTTTTGAGTCCCACAGCTCATTTTATGGTTCCTAAATGCATTTTTGGGTTCCTCAATCCATTTTTGGGTTCCTCAATCCATTTTCTGTTCCTCAATCCATTTTGCGGTTCCTCAAACCATTTTTGGATCCCTCCGTTCATTTTTGAGTGTCTCAGCTCATTTTATGTTTCCAAAATCCATTTTTGGGTTCTTCAGCCCATTTTTGGGTGCTTCAATCCGTTTTCCGTGTTCCTCAGCCAATTTTTGGTTCCTCAGCCCAGTTTTGGTCCCTCAAACCAGTTTTGGGTTCCTCAATCCATTTTTGGTGCCCTTAATCCATATTTGGTTTCCTCAGCTCAATTTTTATTTCCTCAGCCCTTTTTTGGGTCCCTCAATCCATTCTTCGGTTCCTCAATCCATTTTTGGTTTCCTCACGCACTTTTGGGTTCCAGAGTCCATTTTTGAGTCACTCAATCCATTCTTGGGTTCTTCAGCCCATTTTTGTGTTCCTCAAACCATTTTTTGGTTCCTCAGCCCATGTTTGGGTCCCTCAGCAGATTTTACGGTTCCTAAACCCATTTTTGGGGATCTTCAACAAATTTTTTGGTCCCTCAATCGATTGCTGGGTTCCTCAGCCCATTTCTGGTTACCTCACTCCACTCTTGGTTCCTCAATCCATTTTTGGTCCCTCGATCCATTCTTGGGTTCCTCAATCCAGTTTTGGTTCCTCAGTCCATTTTTCGGTTCCTCAATCGATTTTTGGTTCCCTCGGAGCATTTTTGGGTCCCTCATTCTACTTTGGGTCCATCAATCCATTTTTGGGTTCCTCATGCCTTTTTAGGGGTTCCTCATATATTTTAGGGTTCCTCAGCCCATTTTTCAGTTCCTCGATCCATTTTGTGTTCCTCAATCCATTTTGGGTTCCTCAATCCATTTTTTGGTCCCTCAATCCACTTTTGGGTTCCTCAATCCATTTTGAGGTTCCTCAATCCATTTCTGGGTTTCTCAATCCATTTTTAGTCTCTCAGCCTATTTTTGGGTTCCTCAGCCCCATTTGTGTGTTCTTCAGCCTATTTTTGGGTTCCTCAGCCCATTTGTGTGTTCTTCAGCCCATTTTTGGGTTTCTCAACACATTTTCGGGTTACTAAGACCATTTTTTGATTCCTCAATCATTTTTTGGGTTCCTCAGCCCATCTTTTTGATTCATCAGTCCATTTTGGGGTTCTTCAGACCATTTTTGGGTTCTTCAGCCCATTTTGGTCTATCTGAATCCATTTTGGGGTTCCTCAATCCATTTTTGGGTTCCTCAATCCATTTTTGGGTTCCTCAACCCATTTTTGGTTTCCTCAGCCTATTTTTGGGTTCCACAATCCATTTTCCGGTTCCTCAATCCATTTTTGTGTCCTTCAATCCATTTTTGCGTTTGTCAATCCATTTTTTGGTCTTTCAGCCCATTTTTGGTTTCCTCAATCAATTTTTGGGTTCCTCAATCCATTTTTTGGTCCCTGAATCCGTTTTTGGGTTCCTGAGCCCATTTTTGGGTTCCTCAGGCAATTTTTGGGTTCCTCATCCCATTTTTGGGTTCCTCAATCCATTTTTGTGTCCCTTGGCCCGTTTTTTGATTCCTCAATCCATTTTTGGGTCCCTGAATCCATTTTTTGGGTTCCTCAACCCATTTTTGTTTCCTCCTCATTTTTGGGTCCCTCAATCCATTCCTGAATTCCTCAGCCCATTTTCGGGTTCCTGAAACCATTTTTGGGTCACTCCATTCATTTTTGGGTCCTTCAGCATATTTTTGGTCCCTCAGTGCATTCTTGGGTTTCTCTATCCATTTTTGGGTTTTTCAATCCGTTTTTGGCTTCCTCAATCCATTTTTGGGGTCTTCACCACATTTTTGGTTACTTCAACCTATTTTAGGCCTCCTAAATCCATTTTTGGGTTCCTCAGACCTTTTTTGGTTACCTGAATCCATTCTTGGGTTTCCCAATCCATTTTTGGGTTCCTCAATCCAATTTTGGGTTCTTAAAACCATTTTTGGGGCCCTCTGTTCATTTTTGGGTCCCTCAATCTATTCTTGGACTCCTCAATCCATTTTTGGTGCCCTTAATCCATTTTTGGGTTCCTCACGCATTTTTTAGTTCCTCAGTCCATTTTTTGGTCCTTCGGCTCATTTTTGGGTGCCTCAGTTCATTTTTGGTTTCCCACAACCCATTTTTGGTTCCCTCCGTTAGTTTTTTTGGTCCCTCAATCCATTTTTGGGTTCCTCAACCCATTTTTGGGTTCCTCAGCCAATTTTTGTGTTCATCAATCCATTTTTGTGTCCCTTGGCCCGTTTTTTGATTCCTCAATCCATTTTTGGGTCCCTGAACCCATTTTTTGGGTTCCTCAACCCATTTTTGTTTCCTCCTCATTTTTGGGTCCCTCAATCCATTCCTGAATTCCTCAGCCCATTTTCGGGTTCCTGAAACCATTTTTGGGTCACTCCATTCATTTTTGGGTCCTTCAGCATATTTTTGGTCCCTCAAGTGCATTCTTGGGGTTCTCTATCCATTTTGGGTTTTTCAATCCGTTTTTGGATTCCTCAATCCATTTTTGGGGTCTTCACCACATTTTTGGTTACTTCAACCTATTTTAGGCCTCCTAAATCCATTTTTGGGTTCCTCAGACCTTTTTTGGTTACCTGAACCCATTCTTGGGTTTCCCAATCCATTTTTGGGTTCCTCAATCCAATTTTGGGTTCTTAAATCCATTTTGGGGGCCCTCTGTTCATTTTTGGATCCCTCAATCTATTCTTGGACTCCTCAATCCATTTTTGGGTTCCTCAATCCATTTTCTGGTTCCTCTATCCATTTTGCGGTTCCTCAAACCATTTTTGGGTCCCTCCGTTCATTTTTGAGTGTCTCAGCTCATTTTATGTTTCCAAAATCCATTTTTGGGTTCTTCAGCCCATTTTTGGGTGCTTCAATCCGTTTTCGTGTTCCTCAGCCAATTTTTGGTTCCTCAGCCAGTTTTGGTCCCTCAAACCAGTTTTGGGTTCCTCAATCCATTTTTGGTGCCCTTAATCCATATTTGGTTTCCTCAGCTCAATTTTGATTTCCTCAGCCCTTTTTTGGGTCCCTCAATCCATTCTTCGGTTCCTCAATCCATTTTTGGTTTCCTCACGCACTTTTGGGTTCCAGAGTCCATTTTTGAGTCACTCAATCCATTCTTGGGTTCTTCAGCCCATTTTTGTGTTCCTCAAACCATTTTTTGGTTCCTCAGCCCATGTTTGGGTCCCTCAGCAGATTTTACGGTTCCTAAACCCATTTTTGGGGATCTTCAACAAATTTTTTGGTCCCTCAATCGATTGCTGGGTTCCTCAGCCCATTTCTGGTTACCTCACTCCACTCTTGGGTTCCTCAATCCATTTTTGGTCCCTCGATCCATTCTTGGGTTCCTCAATCCAGTTTTTGGTTCCTCAGTCCATTTTTCGGTTCCTCAATCGATTTTGGTTCCCTCGGAGCATTTTTGGGTCCCTCAATTCTACTTTGGGTCCATCAATCCATTTTTGGGTTCCTCATTCCTTTTTAGGGTTCCTCAATATATTTTAGGGTTCCTCAGCCCATTTTTCAGTTCCTCGATCCATTTTTGTGTTCCTCAATCCATTTTTGGGTTCCTCAATCCATTTTTTGGTCCCTCAATCCACTTTTGGGTTCCTCAATCCATTTTGAGGTTCCTCAATCCATTTCTGGGTTTCTCAATCCATTTTTTAGTCTCTCAGCCTATTTTTGGGTTCCTCAGCCCATTTGTGTGTTCTTCAGCCTATTTTTGGGTTCCTCAGCCCATTTGTGTGTTCTTCAGCCCATTTTTGGGTTTCTCAACACATTTTCGGGTTACTAAGACCATTTTTTGATTCCTCAATCATTTTTTGGGTTCCTCAGCCCATCTTTTTGATTCATCAGTCCATTTTGGGGTTCTTCAGACCATTTTTGGGTTCTTCAGCCCATTTTGGTCTATCTGAATCCATTTTGGGGTTCCTCAATCCATTTTGGGTTCCTCAATCCATTTTTGGGTTCCTCAACCCATTTTTGGTTTCCTCAGCCTATTTTTGGGTTCCACAATCCATTTTCCGGTTCCTCAATCCATTTTTGTGTCCTTCAATCCATTTTTGCGTTTGTCAATCCATTTTTTGGTCTTTCAGCCCATTTTTGGTTTCCTCAATCAATTTTTGGGTTCCTCAATCCATTTTTTGGTCCCTGAATCCGTTTTTGGGTTCCTGAGCCCATTTTTGGTTTCCTCAGGCAATTTTTGGGTTCCTCATCCCATTTTTGGGTTCCTCAATCCATTTTTGTGTCCCTTGGCCCGTTTTTGATTCCTCAATCCATTTTTGGGTCCCTGAATCCATTTTTTGGGTTCCTCAACCCATTTTTGTTTCCTCCTCATTTTTGGGTCCCTCAATCCATTCCTGAATTCCTCAGCCCATTTTCGGGTTCCTGAAACCATTTTTGGGTCACTCCATTCATTTTTGGGTCCTTCAGCATATTTTTGGTCCCTCAGTGCATTCTTGGGTTTCTCTATCCATTTTTGGGTTTTTCAATCCGTTTTTGGCTTCCTCAATCCATTTTTGGGGTCTTCACCACATTTTTGGTTACTTCAACCTATTTTAGGCCTCCTAATCCATTTTTGGGTTCCTCAGACCTTTTTTGGTTACCTGAATCCATTCTTGGGTTTCCCAATCCATTTTTGGGTTCCTCAATCCAATTTTGGGTTCTTAAAACCATTTTTGGGGCCCTCTGTTCATTTTTGGGTCCCTCAATCTATTCTTGGACTCCTCAATCCATTTTTGGTGCCCTTAATCCATTTTTGGTTTCCTCACGCATTTTTTTAGTTCCTCAGTCCATTTTTTGGTCCTTCGGCTCATTTTTGGGTGCCTCAGTTCATTTTTGGTTTCCACAACCCATTTTTGGTTCCCTCCGTTAGTTTTTTTGGTCCCTCAATCCATTTTTGGGTTCCTCAACCCATTTTTGGGTTCCTCAGCCAATTTTTGTGTTCATCAATCCATTTTTGTGTCCCTTGGCCCGTTTTTTGATTCCTCAATCCATTTTTGGGTCCCTGAATCCATTTTTTGGGTTCCTCAACCCATTTTTGTTTCCTCCTCATTTTTGGGTCCCTCAATCCATTCCTGAATTCCTCAGCCCATTTTCGGGTTCCTGAAACCATTTTTGGGTCACTCCATTCATTTTTGGGTCCTTCAGCATATTTTTGGTCCCTCAGTGCATTCTTGGGTTTCTCTATCCATTTTTGGGTTTTTCAATCCGTTTTTGGCTTCCTCAATCCATTTTTGGGGTCTTCACCACATTTTTGGTTACTTCAACCTATTTTAGGCCTCCTAAATCCATTTTTGGGTTCCTCAGACCTTTTTTGGTTACCTGAATCCATTCTTGGGTTTCCAATCCATTTTTGGGTTCCTCAATCCAATTTTGGGTTCTTAAATCCATTTTTGGGGCCCTCTGTTCATTTTTGGGTCCCTCAATCTATTCTTGGACTCCTCAATCCATTTTTGGGTTCCTCAATCCATTTTCTGGTTCCTCTATCCATTTTGCGGTTCCTCAAACCATTTTTGGGTCCCTCCGTTCATTTTTGAGTGTCTCAGCTCATTTTATGTTTCCAAAATCCATTTTGGGTTCTTCAGCCCATTTTTGGGTGCTTCAATCCGTTTTCGTGTTCCTCAGCCAATTTTTGGTTCCTCAGCCCAGTTTTGGTCCCTCAAACCTGTTTTGGGTTCCTCAATCCATTTTTGGTGCCCTTAATCCATATTTGGTTTCCTCAGCTCAATTTTGATTTCCTCAGCCCTTTTTTGGGTCCCTCAATCCATTCTTCGGTTCCTCAATCCATTTTTGGTTTCCTCACGCACTTTTGGGTTCCAGAGTCCATTTTTGAGTCACTCAATCCATTCTTGGGTTCTTCAGCCCATTTTTGTGTTCCTCAAACCATTTTTTGGTTCCTCAGCCCATGTTTGGGTCCCTCAGCAGATTTTACGGTTCCTAAACCCATTTTTGGGGATCTTCAACAAATTTTTTGGTCCCTCAATCGATTGCTGGGTTCCTCAGCCCATTTCTGGTTACCTCATTCCACTCTTGGGTTCCTCAATCCATTTTTGGTCCCTCGATCCATTCTTGGGTTCCTCAATCCAGTTTTTGGTTCCTCAGTCCATTTTTCGGTTCCTCAATCGATTTTTGGTTCCCTCGGAGCATTTTTGGGTCCCTCAATTCTACTTTGGGTCCATCAATCCATTTTGGGTTCCTCATTCCTTTTTAGGGTTCCTCAATATATTTTAGGGTTCCTCAGCCCATTTTTCAGTTCCTCGATCCATTTTTGTGTTCCTCAATCCATTTTTGGGTTCCTCAATCCATTTTTTGGTCCCTCAATCCACTTTTGGGTTCCTCAATCCATTTTGAGGTTCCTCAATCCATTTCTGGGTTTCTCAATCCATTTTTTAGTCTCTCAGCCTATTTTTGGGTTCCTCAGCCCATTTGTGTGTTCTTCAGCCTATTTTTGGGTTCCTCAGCCCATTTGTGTGTTCTTCAGCCCATTTTTGGGTTTCTCAACACATTTTCGGGTTACTAAGACCATTTTTTGATTCCTCAATCATTTTTTGGGTTCCTCAGCCCATCTTTTGATTCATCAGTCCATTTTGGGGTTCTTCAGACCATTTTTGGGTTCTTCAGCCCATTTTGGTCTATCTGAATCCATTTTGGGGTTCCTCAATCCATTTTTGGGTTCCTCAATCCATTTTTGGGTTCCTCAACCCATTTTGGTTTCCTCAGCCTATTTTTGGGTTCCACAATCCATTTTCCGGTTCCTCAATCCATTTTTGTGTCCTTCAATCCATTTTTGCGTTTGTCAATCCATTTTTTGGTCTTTCAGCCCATTTTTGGTTTCCTCAATCAATTTTTGGGTTCCTCAATCCATTTTTTGGTCCCTGAATCCATTTTTGGGTTCCTGAGCCCATTTTTGGGTTCCTCAGGCAATTTTTGGGTTCCTCATCCCATTTTTGGGTTCCTCAATCCATTTTTGTGTCCCTTGGCCCGTTTTTTGATTCCTCAATCCATTTTTGGGTCCCTGAATCCATTTTTTGGGTTCCTCAACCCATTTTTGTTTCCTCCTCATTTTTGGGTCCCTCAATCCATTCCTGAATTCCTCAGCCCATTTTCGGGTTCCTGAAACCATTTTTGGGTCACTCCATTCATTTTTGGGTCCTTCAGCATATTTTTGGTCCCTCAGTGCATTCTTGGGTTTCTCTATCCATTTTTGGGTTTTTCAATCCGTTTTTGGGTTCCTCAATCCATTTTTGGGGTCTTCACCACATTTTTGGTTACTTCAACCTATTTTAGGCCTCCTAAATCCATTTTTGGGTTCCTCAGACCTTTTTTGGTTACCTGAATCCATTCTTGGGTTTCCCAATCCATTTTTGGGTTCCTCAATCCAATTTTGGGTTCTTAAATCCATTTTTGGGGCCCTCTGTTCATTTTTGGGTCCCTCAATCTATTCTTGGACTCCTCAATCCATTTTTGGGTTCCTCAATCCATTTTCTGGTTCCTCTATCCATTTTGCGGTTCCTCAAACCATTTTTGGGTCCCTCCGTTCATTTTTGAGTGTCTCAGCTCATTTTATGTTTCCAAAATCCATTTTTGGGTTCTTCAGCCCATTTTTGGGTGCTTCAATCCGTTTTCGTGTTCCTCAGCCAATTTTTGGTTCCTCAGCCCAGTTTTGGTCCCTCAAACCTGTTTTGGGTTCCTCAATCCATTTTTGGTGCCCTTAATCCATATTTGGTTTCCTCAGCTCAATTTTGATTTCCTCAGCCCTTTTTTGGGTCCCTCAATCCATTCTTCGGTTCCTCAATCCATTTTTGGTTTCCTCACGCACTTTTGGGTTCCAGAGTCCATTTTTGAGTCACTCAATCCATTCTTGGGTTCTTCAGCCCATTTTTGTGTTCCTCAAACCATTTTTTGGTTCCTCAGCCCATGTTTGGGTCCCTCAGCAGATTTTACGGTTCCTAAACCCATTTTTGGGGATCTTCAACAAATTTTTTGGTCCCTCAATCGATTGCTGGGTTCCTCAGCCCATTTCTGGTTACCTCATTCCACTCTTGGGTTCCTCAATCCATTTTTGGTCCCTCGATCCATTCTTGGGTTCCTCAATCCAGTTTTTGGTTCCTCAGTCCATTTTTCGGTTCCTCAATCGATTTTTGGTTCCCTCGGAGCATTTTTGGGTCCCTCAATTCTACTTTGGGTCCATCAATCCATTTTTGGGTTCCTCATTCCTTTTTAGGGTTCCTCAATATATTTTAGGGTTCCTCAGCCCATTTTTCAGTTCCTCGATCCATTTTTGTGTTCCTCAATCCATTTTTGGGTTCCTCAATCCATTTTTTGGTCCCTCAATCCACTTTTGGGTTCCTCAATCCATTTTGAGGTTCCTCAATCCATTTCTGGGTTTCTCAATCCATTTTTTAGTCTCTCAGCTTATTTTGGGTTCCTCAGCCCATTTGTGTGTTCTTCAGCCTATTTTGGGTTCCTCAGCCCATTTGTGTGTTCTTCAGCCCATTTTTGGGTTTCTCAACACATTTTCGGGTTACTAAGACCATTTTTTGATTCCTCAATCATTTTTTGGGTTCCTCAGCCCATCTTTTTGATTCATCAGTCCATTTTGGGGTTCTTCAGACCATTTTTGGGTTCTTCAGCCCATTTTGGTCTATCTGAATCCATTTTGGGGTTCCTCAATCCATTTTTGGGTTCCTCAATCCATTTTTGGGTTCCTCAACCCATTTTTGGTTTCCTCAGCCTATTTTTGGGTTCCACAATCCATTTTCCGGTTCCTCAATCCATTTTTGTGTCCTTCAATCCATTTTTGCGTTTGTCAATCCATTTTTTGGTCTTTCAGCCCATTTTTGGTTTCCTCAATCAATTTTTGGGTTCCTCAATCCATTTTTTGGTCCCTGAATCCATTTTTGGGTTCCTGAGCCCATTTTTGGGTTCCTCAGGCAATTTTTGGGTTCCTCATCCCATTTTTGGGTTCCTCAATCCATTTTTGTGTCCCTTGGCCCGTTTTTTGATTCCTCAATCCATTTTTGGGTCCCTGAATCCATTTTTTGGGTTCCTCAACCCATTTTTGTTTCCTCCTCCTTTTTGGGTCCCTCAATCCATTCCTGAATTCCTCAGCCCATTTTCGGGTTCCTGAAACCATTTTTGGGTCACTCCATTCATTTTTGGGTCCTTCAGCATATTTTTGGTCCCTCAGTGCATGCTTGGGTTTCTCTATCCATTTTTGGGTTTTTCAATCCGTTTTTGGGTTCCTCAATCCATTTTTGGGGTCTTCACCACATTTTTGGTTACTTCAACCTATTTTAGGCCTCCTAAATCCATTTTTGGGTTCCTCAGACCTTTTTGGTTACCTGAATCCATTCTTGGGTTTCCCAATCCATTTTTGGGTTCCTCAATCCAATTTTGGGTTCTTAAATCCATTTTTGGGGCCCTCTGTTCATTTTTGGGTCCCTCAATCTATTCTTGGACTCCTCAATCCATTTTTGGGTTCCTCAATCCATTTTCTGGTTCCTCTATCCATTTTGCGGTTCCTCAAACCATTTTTGGGTCCCTCCGTTCATTTTTGAGTGTCTCAGCTCATTTTATGTTTCCAAAATCCATTTTTGGGTTCTTCAGCCCATTTTTGGGTGCTTCAATCCGTTTTCGTGTTCCTCAGCCAATTTTTGGTTCCTCAGCCCAGTTTTGGTCCCTCAACCAGTTTTGGGTTCCTCAATCCATTTTTGGTGCCCTTAATCCATATTTGGTTTCCTCAGCTCAATTTTGATTTCCTCAGCCCTTTTTTGGGTCCCTCAATCCATTCTTCGGTTCCTCAATCCATTTTTGGTTTCCTCACGCACTTTTGGGTTCCAGAGTCCATTTTGAGTCACTCAATCCATTCTTGGGTTCTTCAGCCCATTTTTGTGTTCCTCAAACCATTTTTTGGTTCCTCAGCCCATGTTTGGGTCCCTCAGCAGATTTTACGGTTCCTAAACCCATTTTTGGGGATCTTCAACAAATTTTTTGGTCCCTCAATCGATTGCTGGGTTCCTCAGCCCATTTCTGGTTACCTCACTCCACTCTTGGGTTCCTCAATCCATTTTTGGTCCCTCGATCCATTCTTGGGTTCCTCAATCCAGTTTTTGGTTCCTCAGTCCATTTTTCGGTTCCTCAATCGATTTTTGGTTCCCTCGGAGCATTTTTGGGTCCCTCAATTCTACTTTGGGTCCATCAATCCATTTTTGGGTTCCTCATTCCTTTTTAGGGTTCCTCAATATATTTTAGGGTTCCTCAGCCCATTTTTCAGTTCCTCGATCCATTTTTGTGTTCCTCAATCCATTTTTGGGTTCCTCAATCCATTTTTTGGTCCCTCAATCCACTTTTGGGTTCCTCAATCCATTTTGAGGTTCCTCAATCCATTTCTGGGTTTCTCAATCCATTTTTTAGTCTCTCAGCCTATTTTTGGGTTCTCAGCCCATTTGTGTGTTCTTCAGCCTATTTTTGGGTTCCTCAGCCCATTTGTGTGTTCTTCAGCCCATTTTTGGGTTTCTCAACACATTTTCGGGTTACTAAGACCATTTTTTGATTCCTCAATCATTTTTTGGGTTCCTCAGCCCATCTTTTGATTCATCAGTCCATTTTGGGGTTCTTCAGACCATTTTTGGGTTCTTCAGCCCATTTTGGTCTATCTGAATCCATTTTGGGGTTCCTCAATCCATTTTTGGGTTCCTCAATCCATTTTTGGGTTCCTCAACCCATTTTTGGTTTCCTCAGCCTATTTTTGGGTTCCACAATCCATTTTCCGGTTCCTCAATCCATTTTTGTGTCCTTCAATCCATTTTTGCGTTTGTCAATCCATTTTTTGGTCTTTCAGCCCATTTTGGTTTCCTCAATCAATTTTTGGGTTCCTCAATCCATTTTTTGGTCCCTGAATCCATTTTTGGGTTCCTGAGCCCATTTTTGGGTTCCTCAGGCAATTTTTGGGTTCCTCATCCCATTTTTGGGTTCCTCAATCCATTTTTGTGTCCCTTGGCCCGTTTTTTGATTCCTCAATCCATTTTTGGGTCCCTGAATCCATTTTTTGGGTTCCTCAACCCATTTTTGTTTCCTCCTCCTTTTTGGGTCCCTCAATCCATTCCTGAATTCCTCAGCCCATTTTCGGGTTCCTGAAACCATTTTTGGGTCACTCCATTCATTTTTGGGTCCTTCAGCATATTTTTGGTCCCTCAGTGCATGCTTGGGTTTCTCTATCCATTTTTGGGTTTTTCAATCCGTTTTTGGGTTCCTCAATCCATTTTTGGGGTCTTCACCACATTTTTGGTTACTTCAACCTATTTTAGGCCTCCTAATCCATTTTTGGGTTCCTCAGACCTTTTTTGGTTACCTGAATCCATTCTTGGGTTTCCCAATCCATTTTTGGGTTCCTCAATCCAATTTTGGGTTCTTAAAACCATTTTTGGGGCCCTCTGTTCATTTTTGGGTCCCTCAATCTATTCTTGGACTCCTCAATCCATTTTTGGTGCCCTTAATCCATTTTTGGTTTCCTCACGCATTTTTTAGTTCCTCAGTCCATTTTTGGTCCTTCGGCTCATTTTTGGGTGCCTCAGTTCATTTTTGGTTTCCACAACCCATTTTTGGTTCCCTCCGTTAGTTTTTTTGGTCCCTCAATCCATTTTTGGGTTCCTCAACCCATTTTTGGGTTCCTCAGCCAATTTTTGTGTTCATCAATCCATTTTTGTGTCCCTTGGCCCGTTTTTTTGATTCCTCAATCCATTTTTGGGTCCCTGAATCCATTTTTTGGGTTCCTCAACCATTTTTTGTTTCCTCCTCATTTTTGGGTCCCTCAATCCATTCCTGAATTCCTCAGCCCATTTTCGGGTTCCTGAAACCATTTTTGGGTCACTCCATTCATTTTTGGGTCCTTCAGCATATTTTTGGTCCCTCAGTGCATTCTTGGGTTTCTCTATCCATTTTTGGGTTTTTCAATCCGTTTTTGGCTTCCTCAATCCATTTTTGGGGTCTTCACCACATTTTTGGTTACTTCAACCTATTTTAGGCCTCCTAAATCCATTTTTGGGTTCCTCAGACCTTTTTTGGTTACCTGAATCCATTCTTGGGTTTCTCAATCCATTTTTGGGTTCCTCAATCCAATTTTGGGTTCTTAATCCATTTTGGGGGCCCTCTGTTCATTTTTGGGTCCCTCAATCTATTCTTGGACTCCTCAATCCATTTTTGGTGCCCTTAATCCATTTTTGGTTTCCTCACGCATTTTTTAGTTCCTCAGTCCATTTTTTGGTCCTTCGGCTCATTTTTGGGTGCCTCAGTTCATTTTTGGTTTCCACAACCCATTTTTGGTTCCCTCCGTTAGTTTTTTTGGTCCCTCAATCCATTTTTGGGTTCCTCAATCCATTTTTGGGTTCCTCAATCCATTTTTGGGTTCGTCAGCCCATTTTGGTCCCTCAATCCATTCTTGGGTTTCTCTATCCATTTTTTGGGGTTTCAGTCCATTTTTGGGTTCCTCAAACCATTTTTGGGTCCCTCCGTTCATTTTTGAGTCCCACAGCTCATTTTATGGTTCCTAAATGCATTTTTGGGTTCCTCAATCCATTTTTGGGTTCCTCAATCCATTTTCTGGTTCCTCAATCCATTTTGCGGTTCCTCAAAACCATTTTGGGTCCCTCCGTTCATTGTTGAGTGTCTCAGCTCATTTTATGTTTCCAAAATCCATTTTGGGTTCTTCAGCCCATTTTTGGGTGCTTCAATCCGTTTTCGTGTTCCTCAGTCAATTTTTGGTTCCTCAGCCCAGTTTTGGTCCCTCAAACCAGTTTTGGGTTCCTCAATCCATTTTTGGTGCCCTTAATCCATATTTGGTTTCCTCAGCTCAATTTTGATTTCCTCAGCCCTTTTTTGGGTCCCTCAATCCATTCTTCGGTTCCTCAATCCATTTTTGGTTTCCTCACGCACTTTTGGGTTCCAGAGTCCATTTTTGAGTCACTCAATCCATTCTTGGGTTCTTCAGCCCATTTTTGTGTTCCTCAAACCATTTTTTGGTTCCTCAGCCCATGTTTGGGTCCCTCAGCAGATTTTACGGTTCCTAAACCCATTTTTGGGGATCTTCAACAAATTTTTTGGTCCCTCAATCGATTGCTGGGTTCCTCAGCCCATTTCTGGTTACCTCATTCCACTCTTGGGTTCCTCAATCCATTTTTGGTCCCTCGATCCATTCTTGGGTTCCTCAATCCAGTTTTTGGTTCCTCAGTCCATTTTTCGGTTCCTCAATCGATTTTTGGTTCCCTCGGAGCATTTTTGGGTCCCTCAATTCTACTTTGGGTCCATCAATCCATTTTTGGGTTCCTCATTCCTTTTTAGGGTTCCTCAATATATTTTAGGGTTCCTCAGCCCATTTTTCAGTTCCTCGATCCATTTTTGTGTTCCTCAATCCATTTTTGGGTTCCTCAATCCATTTTTTGGTCCCTCAATCCACTTTTGGGTTCCTCAATCCATTTTGAGGTTCCTCAATCCATTTCTGGGTTTCTCAATCCATTTTTTAGTCTCTCAGCCTATTTTTGGGTTCCTCAGCCCATTTGTGTGTTCTTCAGCCTATTTTTGGGTTCCTCAGCCCATTTGTGTGTTCTTCAGCCCATTTTTGGGTTTCTCAACACATTTTCGGGTTACTAAGACCATTTTTTGATTCCTCAATCATTTTTTGGGTTCCTCAGCCCATCTTTTTGATTCATCAGTCCATTTTGGGGTTCTTCAGACCATTTTTGGGTTCTTCAGCCCATTTTGGTCTATCTGAATCCATTTTGGGGTTCCTCAATCCATTTTTGGGTTCCTCAATCCATTTTTGGGTTCCTCAACCCATTTTTGGTTTCCTCAGCCTATTTTTGGGTTCCACAATCCATTTTCGGTTCCTCAATCCATTTTTGTGTCCTTCAATCCATTTTTGCGTTTGTCAATCCATTTTTTGGTCTTTCAGCCCATTTTTGGTTTCCTCAATCAATTTTTGGGTTCCTCAATCCATTTTTTGGTCCCTGAATCCATTTTTGGGTTCCTGAGCCCATTTTTGGGTTCCTCAGGCAATTTTTGGGTTCCTCATCCCATTTTTGGGTTCCTCAATCCATTTTTGTGTCCCTTGGCCCGTTTTTTTGATTCCTCAATCCATTTTTGGGTCCTGAATCCATTTTTTGGGTTCCTCAACCCATTTTTGTTTCCTCCTCATTTTTGGGTCCCTCAATCCATTCCTGAATTCCTCAGCCCATTTTCGGGTTCCTGAAACCATTTTTGGGTCACTCCATTCATTTTTGGGTCCTTCAGCATATTTTTGGTCCCTCAGTGCATGCTTGGGTTTCTCTATCCATTTTTGGGTTTTTCAATCCGTTTTTGAGTTCCTCAATCCATTTTTGGGGTCTTCACCACATTTTTGGTTACTTCAACCTATTTTAGGCCTCCTAAATCCATTTTTGGGTTCCTCAGACCTTTTTTGGTTACCTGAATCCATTCTTGGGTTTCCCAATCCATTTTTGGGTTCCTCAATCCAATTTTGGGTTCTTAAAACCATTTTTGGGGCCCTCTGTTCATTTTTGGGTCCCTCAATCTATTCTTGGACTCCTCAATCCATTTTTGGTGCCCTTAATCCATTTTTGGTTTCCTCACGCATTTTTTAGTTCCTCAGTCCATTTTTTGGTCCTTCGGCCTCATTTTTGGGTGCCTCAGTTCATTTTTGGTTTCCACAACCCATTTTTGGTTCCCTCCGTTAGTTTTTTTGGTCCCTCAATCCATTTTTGGGTTCCTCAACCCATTTTTGGGTTCCTCAGCCAATTTTTGTGTTCATCAATCCATTTTTGTGTCCCTTGGCCCGTTTTTTTGATTCCTCAATCCATTTTTGGGTCCCTGAATCCATTTTTTGGGTTCCTCAACCCATTTTTGTTTCCTCCTCATTTTTGGGTCCCTCAATCCATTCCTGAATTCCTCAGCCCATTTCGGGTTCCTGAAACCATTTTTGGGTCACTCCATTCATTTTTGGGTCCTTCAGCATATTTTTGGTCCCTCAGTGCATTCTTGGGTTTCTCTATCCATTTTTGGGTTTTTCAATCCGTTTTTGGCTTCCTCAATCCAATTTTGGGGTCTTCACCACATTTTTGGTTACTTCAACCTATTTTAGGCCTCCTAAATCCATTTTTGGTTCCTCAGACCTTTTTTGGTTACCTGAATCCATTCTTGGTTTCTCAATCCATTTTTGGGTTCCTCAATCCAATTTTGGGTTCTTAAATCCATTTTTGGGGCCCTCTGTTCATTTTTGGGTCCCTCAATCTATTCTTGGACTCCTCAATCCATTTTTGGTGCCTTAATCCATTTTTGGTTTCCTCACGCATTTTTTAGTTCCTCAGTCCATTTTTTGGTCCTTCGGCTCATTTTTGGGTGCCTCAGTTCATTTTTGGTTTCCACAACCCATTTTTGGTTCCCTCCGTTAGTTTTTTTGGTCCCTCAATCCATTTTTGGGTTCCTCAATCCATTTTTGGGTTCCTCAATCCATTTTTGGGTTCGTCAGCCCATTTTGGTCCCTCAATCCATTCTTGGGTTTCTCTATCCATTTTTTGGGGTTTCAGTCCATTTTTGGGTTCCTCAAACCATTTTTGGGTCCCTCCGTTCATTTTTGAGTCCCACAGCTCATTTTATGGTTCCTAAATGCATTTTTGGGTTCCTCAATCCATTTTTGGGTTCCTCAATCCATTTTCTGGTTCCTCAATCCATTTTGCGGTTCCTCAAACCATTTTGGGTCCCTCCGTTCATTTTTGAGTGTCTCAGCTCATTTTATGTTTCCAAAATCCATTTTTGGGTTCTTCAGCCCATTTTTGGGTGCTTCAATCCGTTTTCGTGTTCCTCAGCCAATTTTTGGTTCCTCAGCCCAGTTTGGTCCCTCAAACCAGTTTTGGGTTCCTCAATCCATTTTTGGTGCCCTTAATCCATATTTGGTTTCCTCAGCTCAATTTTGATTTCCTCAGCCCTTTTTTGGGTCCCTCAATCCATTCTTCGGTTCCTCAATCCATTTTTGGTTTCCTCACGCACTTTTGGGTTCCAGAGTCCATTTTTGAGTCACTCAATCCATTCTTGGGTTCTTCAGCCCATTTTTGTGTTCCTCAAACCATTTTTTGGTTCCTCAGCCCATGTTTGGGTCCCTCAGCAGATTTTACGGTTCCTAAACCCATTTTTGGGGATCTTCAACAAATTTTTTGGTCCCTCAATCGATTGCTGGGTTCCTCAGCCCATTTCTGGTTACCTCATTCCACTCTTGGGTTCCTCAATCCATTTTTGGTCCCTCGATCCATTCTTGGGTTCCTCAATCCAGTTTTTGGTTCCTCAGTCCATTTTTCGGTTCCTCAATCGATTTTTGGTTCCCTCGGTCCCCTCAATTCTACTTTGGGTCCATCAATCCATTTTTGGGTTCCTCATTCCTTTTTAGGGTTCCTCAATATATTTTAGGGTTCCTCAGCCCATTTTTCAGTTCCTCGATCCATTTTTGTGTTCCTCAATCCATTTTTGGGTTCCTCAATCCATTTTTTGGTCCCTCAATCCACTTTTGGGTTCCTCAATCCATTTTGAGGTTCCTCAATCCATTTCTGGGTTTCTCAATCCATTTTTTAGTCTCTCAGCCTATTTTTGGGTTCCTCAGCCCATTTGTGTGTTCTTCAGCCTATTTTTGGGTTCCTCAGCCCATTTGTGTGTTCTTCAGCCCATTTTTGGGTTTCTCAACACATTTTCGGGTTACTAAGACCATTTTTTTGATTCCTCAATCATTTTTGGGTTCCTCAGCCCATCTTTTTGATTCATCAGTCCATTTTGGGGTTCTTCAGACCATTTTTGGGTTCTTCAGCCCATTTTGGTCTATCTGAATCCATTTTGGGGTTCCTCAATCCATTTTTGGGTTCCTCAATCCATTTTTGGGTTCCTCAACCCATTTTTGGTTTCCTCAGCCTATTTTTGGGTTCCACAATCCATTTTCCGGTTCCTCAATCCATTTTTGTGTCCTTCAATCCATTTTTGCGTTTGTCAATCCATTTTTTGGTCTTTCAGCCCATTTTTGGTTTCCTCAATCAATTTTTGGGTTCCTCAATCCATTTTTTGGTCCCTGAATCCATTTTTGGTTCCTGAGCCCATTTTTGGGTTCCTCAGGCAATTTTTGGGTTCCTCATCCCATTTTTGGGTTCCTCAATCCATTTTTGTGTCCCTTGGCCCGTTTTTTGATTCCTCAATCCATTTTGGGTCCCTGAATCCATTTTTTGGGTTCCTCAACCCATTTTTGTTTCCTCCTCCTTTTTGGGTCCCTCAATCCATTCCTGAATTCCTCAGCCCATTTTCGGGTTCCTGAAACCATTTTTGGGTCACTCCATTCATTTTTGGGTCCTTCAGCATATTTTTGGTCCCTCAGTGCATGCTTGGGTTTCTCTATCCATTTTTGGTTTTTCAATCCGTTTTTGGGTTCCTCAATCCATTTTTGGGGTCTTCACCACATTTTTGGTTACTTCAACCTATTTAGGCCTCCTAAATCCATTTTTGGGTTCCTCAGACCTTTTTTGGTTACCTGAATCCATTCTTGGGTTTCCCAATCCATTTTTGGGTTCCTCAATCCAATTTTGGGTTCTTAAATACATTTTTGGGGCCCTCTGTTCATTTTTGGGTCCCTCAATCTATTCTTGGACTCCTCAATCCATTTTTGGGTTCCTCAATCCATTTTCTGGTTCCTCTATCCATTTTGCGGTTCCTCAAACCATTTTGGGTCCCTCCGTTCATTTTTGAGTGTCTCAGCTCATTTTATGTTTCCAAAATCCATTTTTGGGTTCTTCAGCCCATTTTTGGGTGCTTCAATCCATTTTCGGGTTCCTCAATCCGTTTTCGTGTTCCTCAGTCAATTTTTGGTTCCTCAGCCCAGTTTTGGTCCCTCAAACCAGTTTTGGGTTCCTCAATCCATTTTTGGTGCCCTTAATCCATATTTGGTTTCCTCAGCTCAATTTTGATTTCCTCAGCCCTTTTTTGGGTCCCTCAATCCATTCTTCGGTTCCTCAATCCATTTTTGGTTTCCTCACGCACTTTTGGGTTCCAGAGTCCATTTTTGAGTCACTCAATCCATTCTTGGGTTCTTCAGCCCATTTTTGTGTTCCTCAAACCATTTTTTGGTTCCTCAGCCCATGTTTGGGTCCCTCAGCAGATTTTACGGTTCCTAAACCCATTTTTGGGGATCTTCAACAAATTTTTTGGTCCCTCAATCGATTGCTGGGTTCCTCAGCCCATTTCTGGTTACCTCATTCCACTCTTGGGTTCCTCAATCCATTTTTGGTCCCTCGATCCATTCTTGGGTTCCTCAATCCAGTTTTTGGTTCCTCAGTCCATTTTTCGGTTCCTCAATCGATTTTTGGTTCCCTCGGAGCATTTTTGGGTCCCTCAATTCTACTTTGGGTCCATCAATCCATTTTTGGGTTCCTCATTCCTTTTTAGGGTTCCTCAATATATTTTAGGGTTCCTCAGCCCATTTTTCAGTTCCTCGATCCATTTTTGTGTTCCTCAATCCATTTTTGGGTTCCTCAATCCATTTTTTGGTCCCTCAATCCACTTTTGGGTTCCTCAATCCATTTTGAGGTTCCTCAATCCATTTCTGGGTTTCTCAATCCATTTTTTAGTCTCTCAGCCTATTTTTGGGTTCCTCAGCCCATTTGTGTGTTCTTCAGCCTATATTTGGGTTCCTCAGCCCATTTGTGTGTTCTTCAGCCCATTTTTGGGTTTCTCAACACATTTTCGGGTTACTAAGACCATTTTTTGATTCCTCAATCATTTTTTGGGTTCCTCAGCCCATCTTTTTGATTCATCAGTCCATTTTGGGGTTCTTCAGACCATTTTTGGGTTCTTCAGCCCATTTTGGTCTATCTGAATCCATTTTGGGGTTCCTCAATCCATTTTTGGGTTCCTCAATCCATTTTTGGGTTCCTCAACCCATTTTTGGTTTCCTCAGCCTATTTTTGGGTTCCACAATCCATTTTCCGGTTCCTCAATCCATTTTTGTGTCCTTCAATCCATTTTTGCGTTTGTCAATCCATTTTTTGGTCTTTCAGCCCATTTTTGGTTTCCTCAATCAATTTTTGGGTTCCTCAATCCATTTTTTGGTCCCTGAATCCATTTTTGGGTTCCTGAGCCCATTTTTGGGTTCCTCAGGCAATTTTTGGGTTCCTCATCCCATTTTTGGGTTCCTCAATCCATTTTTGTGTCCCTTGGCCCGTTTTTTGATTCCTCAATCCATTTTTGGGTCCCTGAATCCATTTTTTGGGTTCCTCAACCCATTTTTGTTTCCTCCTCCTTTTTGGGTCCCTCAATCCATTCCTGAATTCCTCAGCCCATTTTCGGGTTCCTGAAACCATTTTTGGGTCACTCCATTCATTTTTGGGTCCTTCAGCATATTTTTGGTCCCTCAGTGCATGCTTGGGTTTCTCTATCCATTTTTGGGTTTTTCAATCCGTTTTTGGCTTCCTCAATCCATTTTTGGGGTCTTCACCACATTTTTGGTTACTTCAACCTATTTTAGGCCTCCTAAATCCATTTTTGGGTTCCTCAGACCTTTTTTGGTTACCTGAATCCATTCTTGGGTTTCCCAATCCATTTTTGGGTTCCTCAATCCAATTTTGGGTTCTTAAAACCATTTTTGGGGCCCTCTGTTCATTTTTGGGTCCCTCAATCTATTCTTGGACTCCTCAATCCATTTTTGGTGCCCTTAATCCATTTTTGGTTTCCTCACGCATTTTTTAGTTCCTCAGTCCATTTTTTGGTCCTTCGGCTCATTTTTGGGTGCCTCAGTTCATTTTTGGTTTCCACAACCCATTTTTGGTTCCCTCCGTTAGTTTTTTTGGTCCCTCAATCCATTTTTGGGTTCCTCAACCCATTTTTGGGTTCCTCAGCCCATGTTTGGGTCCCTCAGCAGATTTTACGGTTCCTAAACCCATTTTTGGGGATCTTCAACAAATTTTTTGGTCCCTCAATCGATTGCTGGGTTCCTCAGCCCATTTCTGGTTACCTCATTCCACTCTTGGGTTCCTCAATCCATTTTTGGTCCCTCGATCCATTCTTGGGTTCCTCAATCCAGTTTTTGGTTCCTCAGTCCATTTTTCGGTTCCTCAATCGATTTTTGGTTCCCTCGGTCCCTCAATTCTACTTTGGGTCCATCAATCCATTTTTGGGTTCCTCATTCCTTTTTAGGGTTCCTCAATATATTTTAGGGTTCCTCAGCCCATTTTTCAGTTCCTCGATCCATTTTTGTGTTCCTCAATCCATTTTTGGGTTCCTCAATCCATTTTTTGGTCCCTCAATCCACTTTTGGGTTCCTCAATCCATTTTGAGGTTCCTCAATCCATTTCTGGGTTTCTCAATCCATTTTTTAGTCTCTCAGCCTATTTTTGGGTTCCTCAGCCCATTTGTGTGTTCTTCAGCCTATTTTTGGGTTCCTCAGCCCATTTGTGTGTTCTTCAGCCCATTTTTGGGTTTCTCAACACATTTTCGGGTTACTAAGACCATTTTTTGATTCCTCAATCATTTTTTGGTTCCTCAGCCCATCTTTTTGATTCATCAGTCCATTTTGGGGTTCTTCAGACCATTTTTGGGTTCTTCAGCCCATTTTGGTCTATCTGAATCCATTTTGGGGTTCCTCAATCCATTTTTGGGTTCCTCAATCCATTTTTGGGTTCCTCAACCCATTTTTGGTTTCCTCAGCCTATTTTTGGGTTCCACAATCCATTTTCCGGTTCCTCAATCCATTTTTGTGTCCTTCAATCCATTTTTGCGTTTGTCAATCCATTTTTTGGTCTTTCAGCCCATTTTTGGTTTCCTCAATCAATTTTTGGGTTCCTCAATCCATTTTTTGGTCCCTGAATCCGTTTTTGGGTTCCTGAGCCCATTTTTGGGTTCCTCAGGCAATTTTTGGGTTCCTCATCCCATTTTTGGGTTCCTCAATCCATTTTTGTGTCCCTTGGCCCGTTTTTTGATTCCTCAATCCATTTTTGGGTCCCTGAATCCATTTTTTGGGTTCCTCAACCCATTTTTGTTTTTTCCTCCTTTTTGGGTCCCTCAATCCATTCCTGAATTCCTCAGCCCATTTTCGGGTTCCTGAAACCATTTTTGGGTCACTCCATTCATTTTTGGGTCCTTCAGCATATTTTTGGTCCCTCAGTGCATTCTTGGGTTTCTCTATCCATTTTTGGGTTTTTCAATCCGTTTTTGGGTTCCTCAATCCATTTTTGGGGTCTTCACCACATTTTTGGTTACTTCAACCTATTTTAGGCCTCCTAAATCCATTTTTGGGTTCCTCAGACCTTTTTTGGTTACCTGAATCCATTCTTGGGTTTCCCAATCCATTTTTGGGTTCCTCAATCCAATTTTGGGTTCTTAAATCCATTTTTGGGGCCCTCTGTTCATTTTTGGGTCCCTCAATCTATTCTTGGACTCCTCAATCCATTTTTGGTGCCCTTAATCCATTTTGGTTTCCTCACGCATTTTTTAGTTCCTCAGTCCATTTTTTGGTCCTTCGGCTCATTTTTGGGTGCCTCAGTTCATTTTTGGTTTCCACAACCCATTTTTGGTTCCCTCCGTTAGTTTTTTTTGGTCCCTCAATCCATTTTTGGGTTCCTCAACCCATTTTTGGGTTCCTCAGCCAATTTTTGGGTTCATCAATCCATTTTTGTGTCCCTTGGCCCGTTTTTTGATTCCTCAATCCATTTTTGGGTCCCTGAATCCATTTTTTGGGTTCCTCAACCCATTTTTGTTTCCTCCTCCTTTTTGGGTCCCTCAATCCATTCCTGAATTCCTCAGCCCATTTTCGGGTTCCTGAAACCATTTTTGGGTCACTCCATTCATTTTTGGGTCCTTCAGCATATTTTTGGTCCCTCAGTGCATTCTTGGGTTTCTCTATCCATTTTTGGGTTTTTCATCCGTTTTTGGGTTCCTCAATCCATTTTTGGGGTCTTCACCACATTTTTGGTTACTTCAACCTATTTTAGGCCTCCTAAATCCATTTTTGGGTTCCTCAGACCTTTTTTGGTTACCTGAATCCATTCTTGGGTTTCTCAATCCATTTTTGGGTTCCTCAATCCAATTTTGGGTTCTTAAATCCATTTTGGGGGCCCTCTGTTCATTTTTGGGTCCCTCAATCTATTCTTGGACTCCTCAATCCATTTTTGGTGCCCTTAATCCATTTTTGGTTTCCTCACGCATTTTTTAGTTCCTCAGTCCATTTTTTGGTCCTTCGGCTCATTTTTGGGTGCCTCAGTTCATTTTTGGTTTCCACAACCCATTTTTGGTTCCCTCCGTTAGTTTTTTTGGTCCCTCAATCCATTTTTGGGTTCCTCAATCCATTTTTGGGTTCCTCAATCCATTTTTGGGTTCGTCAGCCCATTTTGGTCCCTCAATCCATTCTTGGGTTTCTCTATCCATTTTTTGGGGTTTCAGTCCATTTTTGGTTCCTCAAACCATTTTTGGGTCCCTCCGTTCATTTTTGAGTCCCACAGCTCATTTTATGGTTCCTAAATGCATTTTTGGGTTCCTCAATCCATTTTTGGGTTCCTCAATCCATTTTCTGGTTCCTCAATCCATTTTGCGGTTCCTCAAACCATTTTTGGGTCCCTCCGTTCATTTTTGAGTGTCTCAGCTCATTTTATGTTTCCAAATCCATTTTTGGGTTCTTCAGCCCATTTTTGGGTGCTTCAATCCGTTTTCGTGTTCCTCAGCCAATTTTTGGTTCCTCAGCCCAGTTTTGGTCCCCTCAAACCAGTTTTGGGTTCCTCAATCCATTTTTGGTGCCCTTAATCCATATTTGGTTTCCTCAGCTCAATTTTGATTTCCTCAGCCCTTTTTTGGGTCCCTCAATCCATTCTTCGGTTCCTCAATCCATTTTTGGTTTCCTCACGCACTTTTGGGTTCCAGAGTCCATTTTTGAGTCACTCAATCCATTCTTGGGTTCTTCAGCCCATTTTTGTGTTCCTCAAACCATTTTTTGGTTCCTCAGCCCATGTTTGGGTCCCTCAGCAGATTTTACGGTTCCTAAACCCATTTTTGGGGATCTTCAACAAATTTTTTGGTCCCTCAATCGATTGCTGGGTTCCTCAGCCCATTTCTGGTTACCTCATTCCACTCTTGGGTTCCTCAATCCATTTTTGGTCCCTCGATCCATTCTTGGGTTCCTCAATCCAGTTTTTGGTTCCTCAGTCCATTTTTCGGTTCCTCAATCGATTTTTGGTTCCCTCGGAGCATTTTTGGGTCCCTCAATTCTACTTTGGGTCCATCAATCCATTTTTGGGTTCCTCATTCCTTTTTAGGGTTCCTCAATATATTTTACTCATAGCTTTTGCTCCTCAGAGGAGTACTTCAAACTGAAAGAAAAGGCTTTTCTGTATGCATGCGGGACTCCAGCATCTCCATAAAACCTGTGCTAGAGCAAACCACGGTGACTGAATCAGTGTCCAGGACAGTCAAAATCTGCACTACATATTTTGATAACAAGAGTTCCAGAGATTTCACAGCTAAAGTGTGATCAGTCTACTAAAGTTAGGAAACAAGAAAATATCTGCTCATTTCTGGTCTAAATCCACTCTTTCACGCAACTGTAGAGCAGAGGAGGGTTCCTGCTTGACAGCTCCTGGTCTCAGGGCATGACTGCACACAGTCACATCCCCAGCCAGCATCTTTTCTCAGGCCCCGTATCACTAGCAAATACCCATCTCTCCTCCTCTCCTTCCCTCTCCCTCTACCCTGCCCACCTAATCACCAGCAAGGCTTTACATCCTCTCGATTTTCTGGTTTGCTTCATGCCACTCTGTCAGTTTCATGCTTGTTTCCTATGTGGGACTGAGGCAGAAATCCAGGCCAGAACCTCACAGCAATATGTAATTAATTGCAACCACTCTTACAGAGGCTACAATTTGGGCTGTTCTGCCAGGCACATACACTCTGCAAATAACGGTTCCAAATCCCTACTTCTATTTAGCAAGCTGTCGAGATCCTGGCTGTTCTTTAGCACATTAAAGCTGAGAGCGTAGCGTGGTTTTTAAATCAGTCTTTGAAGCATACTATGGGTTTGTACAACATGTAATA
>JAUMJL010001896.1:0-59705 GCA_033558185.1 Dromococcyx pavoninus
CCACTAGCTCCGCCCCGACGGCGCTTGACGTGGTGAAGCCGCCCCGGCCATTTTGGGAGAGGGCAACGCTGCCGGCCTCTTCCAGGAAGTCCACTTCGGAACGGGGCGGACATCTTGGAAGCGGGCGGTGCCACGGCAGCCATCTTGGGAGAGGGCAGACTGGGTGGGAAATCACCAGCGTTACAGCCTCGGCCCCGTGGGTCTGGCAGCCCCTGCCTTTGCGACGCTGCTCATTGCGTGGGCAGTGATTCTCAGAGAAGGGTTCTGGTGCTGGCACTACGAGATAAAGCAGGGAGCAGGAGGAGAGGGCCAAACTCTGCTCAGTGGTGCCCAGCAGCAGGACAAGGGTCAGACTGAAGGATGGGAAGTTCCACCAGAATAGGAGAAAAAACTTCTTTTCAGAGAGGGTGATGGAGCCCTGGAACCGGCTGCCTACGGAGGTGTGGAAACGCCCCTGGGAGCGATCCTGTGCAACTGCTGGAGGTGACCCTGCTTCAGCAGGGGGATTGGACTGGATGAGCTCCAGAGGTTCCTTCCAACCCCACCATTCTCAGATTCTGTGGTCGCCCCAGCGAGTCAGCAAGAAAAACGGAAAATCATTTTTTACAATGTCAATAACAGAACAAATAGGCTTGCCGGTAGTTACATGAATCCCTCACAATACTAGTGAAGAGGTGATGAAATTGAGCCATGTGAGTGAACTGGTCGTTGTCTAAAGTAACAATACCAGTGATTTAGGGAATTTTTGGAAGCTCAGGGTGGAGCAGCAGGGCAGGCGGTGGCGCTGCATCCTGGGAAATGCAGCCTGCCTGGAAGGGACTGCGGGATCAGCTGCGAGATTTGGGAAGGGGGGGGGGGGGGGGGGGAGGAATAATACAATTATTATATATCCATCTTTCTTACATGCTGATTATTTACTAGCTGCTTCTCTACCAAACTAAGTTGTAATATACCAGATACCTGGTTTGCACTGTATTGCACGAATAAAACCTTCATTTCATGTTGAGATAAATAGAGCTGGTGCAGCATGAACTCAGACTGTACGTGGTATTCAGGTACTGCAAGGTAGGGGAGTAAAGTATAGGTTGAGTAGTAATAAGGTAGCAAGGTAATGCAGGAGGAGAGTTTATCCCGCTGAATACTGCAAGCTGGATCTAGCAGCAGGAGAGAAAATATATGAAACTTTAGATCATATGTTCCCCATGAGGAGAGAGGAAGTTTGAAGTTACTGTGTGCTCTTCAACACAAGCTTATTTCCTGAGACTCTTGCTCCAAGGGAGTTGTGGATAAGAGCAAATTGTTCCTGTCTGTGATAACAAGTGAGTAAGAATGTGTATTGTCTAGAACTGTAAATCTGCCTATGGTGGGGAAAACACCAGTGACGCTTTCTTTCCGAATCATCTTCCAGTGTCACAGTGGGGATGGTATTTACAGGCAGGACAGGACAAAATGTGACAAGAGCGTTGTTATACATGTACATTTACCAGCACGGTGTTGCATACCTTTCAGAGGTATTTCAATTCCAGTAATAAAGCTCACAGCATTTTGACCTTGTAAGAGCCTTGGTCTGACTCCTAAAGTAATGTCACTGTACTTTTATTAATTAAATTAAGGATATCAACTATAAGAGAGGTGCTAGTCTGGTACCATGGGAATGAGGAAGGGCATTTTTTAATTGTACAGCATTTTACTCATCTCTTAGGACAACAACCTCTCTTTCATTTATCCTAAATCTTAACTTACTGGGTGATACCATGACATGGTTAACCTGATGTTTGTGTGTGCCAACCCATCTTCTCATAGTGTGTGCGCATAACTCTCAGATTCAGGGATGACTGTTAATAAAACAATTTTACAGATACTGATCGGCCAGTTTCCCTGTATTTGCAGGAATATTCTCGCTGAAGATCTAATTCTAAGAGTTACATTTTCCCAGACCATAAACTGAGCAGTTTGAGTTTCACATCATGATAATGTGCTGATCCAAGCAACTCACACAGAAGCTGAACTGTACTGCCAACTCGTGGTGTACAGAAATCATGAGTCAGACATGCAAACAATTTAGTAAGTAGTATTTTTCTTAAATAATAAATTGACTTCTTCTAGTAAGTTTTTTGTTACTGACTCTGCATCAAAATTTATGGCTTTTATCTAGCATCATAAGGACAATAAATGTATTCTTTTCTATATTTTGCTTTTTGAAAACATAGCCAAGACAAGGAAAATATTAAGTAGCATGTAATTTGCAAAAATATCATATAAAATCTCATATAAAACTGGCCTCCTGCCAGTGGCAAAATAATAATTATTTGCAGAAATACTTTAATGTACCATTTGGGAAAAGAACACTTTCCTCAAGCTATTATAAAAAAAAAAAAAGTCACTCATTAAGAACTCTCCATCCGTGTCTGAAGTTTATAGTTCCTTTTGCAATGATGGTGAGTATCTCCTGACAGTTGTACTTTCAAAAATCAATAAGAAAGGAATGCTTTATAAACTGAAAAGTCAGAAAAAAAAGTATCTAGTACACAGACCCCACTTGGAAAATATCAGGGGTGGTGTTACGCTTCAGAGTGAGTTTCATTCTGTATACATCAACCTATGCTTCCAGTGTTTATGTTGGACCACTGAAGAGTTGTGGTTGACCCACATATGCAAACAAAACATATGCTACATACTTGGGGTGTGGAGATTTGCATCATAGAGGATGATGAAAATATGCATAATTGTAGATGACATTTTTCATTCCCACAGTCCTGCTGCACAGAGCTTTGGAACCGGCCATGCATGAAAGAGGCTTGCAATTCTAATGGGCAGATTGCCTGGCTGTGCTGCTAGGCTGACCCTTCAAGACATTAAGCTTCTGTTTCTTCTTGAGCAACACAGATCTGGTATAATCATCAAAACAAGCAGACCCTCTACTTGCAGAGGACACGTATGACACTGACTGAGGGGGCTGAAACGGTGACAGTTCCATATGTCACGTCTGAGTTCATGTCACATGGCAGCTTCAGAGATACACTTAAAGATTCCATTTGTGAGTTTTCTCTGTTTCCTTCAAATCCCCAATACAGCAGAGGGTAATATCACACTATTTCAGCCAACAGTACCTAATTTATCGATTCTTGCCTCCATATTTCATCACGTAGCAGCATTTATCAGACATGGTTGGTGTCCCCAGGCTTACCTGGATAAACCAAGATTTTAGTTTATCACATAATGATGATGGGCAATAGAGGGTTATCTGATGTGAGGCAAACAACAGGAACGGCAGGTCAAAACACATTTCTGAGCTACCTCATCCATCTTTATTTTGATAATTTACACAGAAAAGTTTAGATTCGGCAATGTTTGGCGTTTCTGATTTGTGCTCAATTTTTGTGTTAAACTGAAGATCAAGATCAATTCATTTAAATGAAGGTTGGGCAGTTGCATTGTGGGGAATAGAAAACTTTACCTCCCTTTGCTTCCTGATCTTTTTCTTCACTAGGGGAGAGCTCAGCTTCCTAGAACAACAGAAGGAAAAACACATGCATAACCCTCTAACCTTGCAGTAGCTTTGTATGACAGGGTTTCATGACTGTGGAGAATTCCTAACACGCTGTTGCCCTTAAGTCTGCATTTTAACATGTGATCACTAACTGTCTAAAATATCAAGAAAAAATAACAGATTTTGCTTCTTTAAGTAAAGAAAGCAATTGTAAGTGAAGAAGAATGTGTCTGAAATTTTGGAAATTCAACTGCAATACACAGTTTCTTGCCTCCACTAGCAGAACACATCATTCCTCTAATACGCTTCCTCCCCTTCCCCCGCATCAGCTCATCCTGCTCTGTAGGAGGACGGGACAGAAGCTGGTTGCTAGTATTATGCATAAAAACAACTCCCAAACTCTTAAATGAGTATTACATGTAACTGAGATAAAATCGAAAGCCATTGGAAATACTGAAAGATTTTACTGCTTTGCTACACAGCCCAGATGATTCACCTGTATTCATCTTTCTGTCCTATAAAGCCATCAGTAAGTCAGTTAAACCCCTTTGGTCTTAATTGATGAAACTTTACAGCAGTAATTGCAAGTCTGCTAGCAGGATAGTGCACTGGAGACTTTGCTCTAAAAATTACACCAGAACAAATAAGTATTAATAATGTTGATAGTGTCACATGACAAAACCAGATCTGCTAAGACAGTAAGTGTGCTCTCAGATCCTACAAGTCTGATATGGCAGTGGTTTCCTGTAACTGGCATTTTGTCTGCCACTACTGGACAGCTGTCTGGTTGTTCTTGCTATGTCACTTCTTATTTATCATTTAGAGTCTCTGCAGTTCTGCTGTGCAGACATAAGTGCTTAAAAGGGTTAGCAGAAGGGAGGAAAATTCCTTGGCATCGAGACCTGGTCTCCTTTGGAAAGCATGCAGCACTTCTGCAACTCCTTTATCTGAGTTGTGAAGGTGGGTTTGGAAGAAACCTGGCAGGATCAGATGAGAGCATCAGCTGCCTTCCCAGCAAACCAGTGGACGAAACAAGTAAAGAACACCCCCCAGATAATACCCACTACCCAAGTGATACCACGTTCGAGGTCTCTTCAAATGGATAGGGTATAGAGGAAGAGGGATTGCCATGCAGAGTAAATGTCAATGCAGACAGAAACGTGCATCCATGTGAGAGAAAGAGAAGCAAAGAAATCTTAGTAGCCTGCGCCTGAAAAAGAAAGCTGATATAAACCTGTTCTCTGCAAAAAAACCACTTGAAGCTATGAGCCAAGAAGCTGTCTCTGGTGCTTCACTCCTACTGTGTTCAGAGAAACGGGACTTTCTCTGTGTGCCTGTAGATCAAAGGAATAACTAGCTAAGTGCCTCCATCTGATGCAAACACCCACTACGAGGTTTGGCTAACTGCTCGCGTCAAGGAGTAATGCTATTAGGGGTTTGTTTAGACTAAATCCCTGATGAAGTACTGTGTAACTTTAAATCCACATATTTTCCCAGTTTTATTATCCAGAAGAAAAGGCATACAGCTTTCTTAACTGCGATGGAGTCAGAGAATGTTCTTTGCCCAACAAACTAGAAAGTTAACAGCATTTTAAGTTCAGCAGCTTCCGAACTCAGTTCTCAAACACAGATCCAAACCATTAACCTTAGAAAAGCTAAGCGCTTCAAAAAGTTCACAGACGTTAATGAACATGGAATATTAAACACCTCCATTCAGTTGTGATCTAACACAGTCTGGCACTGCAAGCTTTATTAAATCCCAGTTGCCTTATTTTTCTCAGGATTCCCACAAAATGTTTCTTTCCCCATACCCAAGGGATTTTATAATCTGCGGGACAGTGGAGAATGCCAGAATGGAAATAAAAAGGGCATTCTTGTTATTTCATCCTGTCCTTTATCAGATTTAAAAATGTATCTATCCCAAGCAAAGTTCGTATGCTCCAACTTATATAGGAACATTCTTGTGGCAATGGGAGGGTAATGAGGAGGAACTTCGAGCAGCTCAGCACCACAACAGGTTCGTGCATGCCTCAGTTGAAATGCACTGTTGCAGAATCAATGTAGAGACTCTCCAGCAGTGGCTGTGTTAGGGTTTCTTCCCTTACCAGTTGAGCTTTGCTGGCGTTTGCATCAAAGGAAGCACACGCTGACTGGGTGGCACCTCCTCCTCTTTGGGCTTAGGAGAGCCGAAGGACTGAATCTTGCTCAGTCAGTCCAAGGACACTTGCACACAAAATCTAGGTTATTCATTCAGGTTAACAGGTATTTTTTTAAATCAAGATTCATCCAAGATAAAAGAGTGCCATGAAATATTCTAAGTACACGGTAAAAACAGCATAAAGACCACTAAAAATCACCAGCGAAGAACTGGACTGATGAATCTGCAGGTGAGGTGTGTGTCTAGAGTAGCATATTAGACAGAAACCAATTACGTACCTGAAATAAAACCCATTTTGAGTTATGTTGTATAAAAGAGGGAACAGCATTAACATGACTATTTAAATGGGAAGGCAATGCAATGTTATAACTTGGAAGGAACAAAAAAAGCAGCCTGTCTGGAAACAGAAAAGCTTAGCAAAAAGAGGAGGCTGCCCACAGAACCCAACCCAGCATGAGTGCCAGAATGAGCTGCTAATGCCACAAAATACTTGAACATGAAGGGTCACAGTCAGTGAACCAAGATTAATTCTTTGGGCTTTTGCTCCTTCTCTTAATTACAAGTTTCTGATTTTTTGGCTGTTGCCCATCTCCCACTGAGTTATAAGTACTCACAGATGCCAAGAAACTCAGATGATAACACTCCTGATATGGAGACAGAGAGTTGTGCACTGTCCGCCCATAGCCAAAATTTCCTCTCTTGCTAATGTGGAGGCCACATAAAAGGTGGTGTCCAATAGCGTTCAAGCATCCAGCTGGGGAGTTATTTGTATTACAAAAAGTTATCAGTTATATAACTGATCCCACAAAAATTAATTCTGGGGAACGTGGATGAGATCAGTTGGAGCACATCTAAGCCTCCACCCCTTGGACTTTACACAATTCACATTTCTGATCATTCCTGTAAAGCGCAAAGGGTGTGGCTGTACTTACAAACAGAAGAGGAGTCTTGGGCCTTACCATCACTACTGGTGCCTGCTGGGAGCTCAGGCACATCGCGCATCCCCAGACAGCATCCGCAAGGGCTCACCTGCCTGTTGGTGGTGCCTTGCCAGTGAGTTGAAGCTGGAAGGAAAGAACACCCTAAGTGCACAGGTACAGTGGTAACATCCCATCCCCACAGCACAAATCCTGATGGAATATTGAGTTGGCCAGTGGCCACCGGCTGTGCGACAAGGCTCCTGACAGAGGGCGTGTATGGACAGAGCCCTGCACTGGACACACATAAAGGTGTTAACCTGCCATTGCTGTAGGAGCTCCAGGGAGATACTAGACCATTGTGCACACCTTCTTTATAGAATTTCTAACTCAGGAATGGAGCAGGCACTGCTGACATGGTGCAGGGCAACTTATACGATCCTAAACAGCAGACTGTTTGATTTAGGTGAGACTCCATCCATAATGGCTGCCTTTGGGAGCACAGCCCATGGCCAAGGCTGCAGCACCACCTCCTCCAAGGTGTGCTCAGGACACCTCACCATACTTGGTCTGTTCAGCCTGGAGAAGAGGAGACTGAGGGGAAACCTGCCACTTCCTCATCGGGGCAGGAGGGGGAGCAGACACTGGTCACTCGAATCCAAAGTAATTGCTGGAAGAGGTGCGAAGGGAGGTTTAGGTTGAGCATAAGGAAGAAGTTCTTCATCCCCTTGTCCTGTCACTCCAGGCCTGCTAAAAAGCCCCTTCCCAGCTTTCCTGGAACCCCTTTCAGTACTGGAGGCTGCTCTAAGGCCTCCCTGGAGCCTTCTCTCCTCCAGGCTGAGCAACCCCAACTCTCTCAGCTTATCCTCATAGTAAAGGTGCTCCAGCCCTTGGATCATCTCCATGTACTCCGCTGGACCTGTCCAAACAGTTCCATATCCTTCTTAGGTTGGGGATTCCAGAACTGGACACAATACTCCAGGTGAGGTCTCCCGAGAGCAGAATACAGGGGGAGAATTCCCTCCCTCACCCCGTTGGCCACACTTCCCTGGACAGCCCAGACATGCAGAATGACACAACTTCAAGATTTAGATTAGACATTAGGGAGAAATTATTCACCATAGGCGTGGGGAGGCCCTAGCA
Source organism: Dromococcyx pavoninus (assembly GCA_033558185.1). Taxonomy (NCBI): domain Eukaryota; kingdom Metazoa; phylum Chordata; class Aves; order Cuculiformes; family Neomorphidae; genus Dromococcyx; species Dromococcyx pavoninus. The sequence continues at coordinate 7,709 of JAUMJL010001896.1, forward strand.
CAGGTTGCCCAGAGCAGTGATGGCTGCCCCATCCCTGGAGGTGTTCACGGCCAGACTGGATGGGGCTTGGAACACCCTTATCCAATGGGATGTGTCCCTGCGGGGGTCGGAGGACAATGGGGACCGCGGGAGCGGAGGAAAACGGGGCTGGTAACAATGGGGCGAGCACTGGAGATAACGAGGGGGGACACAACGGGTCAGGGGACAACGGGGCGGGCAAAGTGGTGGCGGGGGCTGCGGGTTGGAGCGACAGCGGGACCAGGGACAGCGCGGGGGGGGACGGACGGACACCAGGGCGGTTGCACCCACACACACCAAGGAGCTTGTGGGCGGGGCGGGGCGGGGACGCCGGGGCGGCGCTGGGGCAGCAGGGCGGGCGGTGCCGCCGCCCCCCGCATCACATGTGCCCGCGGGGCCAATGGCGCGGCGGGGGCCGGGGCTGCGCCGCCTGCCCGGGCGCTCATTCAAACGCGGCCGGGCCGGGGCAGCGGCGGCCGCTCCGCTCCGGGGGTGCCTGGGGGTCCCCGCGGAGCCGGGGGTGCCCGGCGGGGCCGAAGCCCCAGCCCCGCTCCCCCCCCGCCCGCAGCGATGCCGGTGAAGAACCGGTACAACCTGGTGGACGATGGCTGCGATTCGCGAGTCCCGCTGCACAACGAGGAGGCCTTCCAGCACGGCATCCACTTCCAGGCCAAGGTGAGACCCTTCCCCACCGCCTGGCAGAGCCCGACACTCTTCCAGGCACCGCGGGGCTTGGCAGAGGCTCCCCGCGCGGCGTCTGTGCTGGCCATAGGGCTGGTGACCCCCGGGAATGGTGGCCCCGCAGCCCGGTAGCCCCAAGGCTCACCGGGCATCCCTCCCTTCCCCGCACACGGTGTTTTCCTTCCCCCTGCGCCAGGTGCCAGGCACTCTACAAAAAACACCCTTAAATTATGAAAGCCTCGCATTTAATTGTCACAATCAAACAGGTTCTTGTGCTTCTCCCAGTGTTTTTTCTAGCTGTCTAATCCTTAGAAGCCTCCTTGCGTGCTGCGTTTGGGAGCTGATCTGGAAAGCCCTTGCAGTGGATGCTGCCCTGTGCCAGGTGCACTTGAGCATCCCTGCTCTGTCTGGTGCCCGTCCTGTCCCCACCGGACAGGACCCTGCGCTTGCCGCAGGGAACTCACAGCTCTGTGTTCCCCTGGAAGCCAGCAGACTGTTATGTGCTGCTTGGATTGAGGCTTTGAGGTTGGATGTTTGGATGAGGTTCCTTAAAGCCCCCATCCAGCCTGTGCAAGGTGTCTCTGTGGCCGGGAAACTGCATGAGCTTTAAGGTCCCTTCAAAACCAAACCATTCCATGATTCTATGCTATTAGTGCCTTATTCCATCTGACCTGTTCCCTGCATGGAAAGCTGGGCAGGCAAGGTCCCCATTTAAACGCTTGCAGTCTTCAGGTATCAAAGAAATACTGATATTGTCAGAAATGTTGCATTGATCATGAAGAACAGCCTGGCAGCGCAGCATCACTCTCGAAAAGTGACTCCATTGGAATTGACATTCTGTAGGCAGCACGGGGAACGGGTTTGTAATTCAGCTGACAAGAAGAATTGCATTTTGCTGGAGCAGCTCTAGGGTTTCCTTCCCCTCTTTGCAGGTGGCCTAACACAGATTAGAAATGGAATTCACGCCTGCTGTCTCCTGAGCTGGAAAGGGACATATATTCAAATAAAGCTTTGAAAAGCGGATTTTGTGCAATTTGGTTTTCCTGCTAAAACTGCTGTAAGATTTAAGCAGGATATAGCATGGATCTGAATATACAGTTAATCTTGTATTTAAAAAAATCTCTATTCCTTAGGAAAGAAAAACAATCTTTGATTTCTTTTACATTTACTGTGCTGTAGACTGTGCTGAGGAGGAGAAAAAAATCCTTATTTCGATTTTTAAAAGATTTGAAGCAACTGTACCTTTAACTGAGTGAAATAGACTTCTTCAGATTGATGGCTTCAGGCATCCAGAGCTATTCAGAGAGTGGCTAATGCCCCGTAAGATGTGTGGGTCTGAGATGGGGTTTGCATTACTTTAGTAACATGCTTGCTCAGTTCTGCTCTCGCATCTGTCTCTTCCAATTAGGACACTCATTGTGGGCACATCACTCAGTTAAAACTCTGACAATGACAAGGCTGTAAGTGGCTGCCAGGTGCCTCGCACCAGGCAATCTGACTGACCACGTTTAGTCTCTAATCTCCACATACCAAACTGTCTTATTTGCTTTATAATCTTCAGGGACAAACTTCAGGATGGCAATACTGGGAGCTCTTTGTGGAGAGGTGGCTGTTTGTGTGAAGCTTTGTGAGCAGGCAGGGCTCTGCGTGGGAGCATAGAATCATAGAATGGTTTGGGTTGGAAGGGACCTCAAAACCCATCCAGTTCCAACCCCCTGCCATGGGCTTCATCCAGCCTTGCCTTGAATACCTCCAGGGATGGGGCAGCCATGACTTCTATGGGCAACCTGTGCCAGGGCCTCCCCACCCTCCCAAGAAAACGTTTCTCCCCAGGATCTCATCTCAATCTCCCCTCTTTCAGCTTCAAAGCGTTCCCCCTCATCCTACCCCTGCACTCCCTGACCAAGAGCCTCTCCCCAGCTTTTCTGGAGCCCCTCTCAGCACTGGGACACTGCTCGAAGTTCTCCCCAGGACCTTCTCTTCTCTAGGCTGAACAACCCCAACTCTCTCAACCTGTCCTCGTATGGGAGGTGCTCCAGCCCTCGGATTGTTTTTGTGGCCTCCTCTGGGCTCACTGCAACAGATCCATGTCCTTCCTGAGCTGAGGACCCAAACTCTTCAGCAAGGCCAAAGCAGAGAGTTTGGGAGAATCTTCTGGCTCAGCAGTCACCAGCTCTCCTCTTGCCCCCACCCATCAATTTATCTTTGGTAGAATAGCCTCTTCGCCACTGCAGCCCTATTCACAGACGAAAGGCCAGCCGGCTACACTGGATTAATCTGGATTACCTGTGACTGTACTGACAGCCACCACAGAGCAGGGAAGGAGATGCTTACGAATCAGAGAGACCACAGGTCTGGAGCAATACAGATACGCCCTTGCAACCAGGGCAGAGCGAAATCCTAGCTCTGCCACTCCCATCCCTGCTGCCATCAAGCTTTCATGGTCTGAGTGCTGTGGTTTCCCCAAAGCTCTAGCTGAACCCAACTGCTCTTAAAATGCCAGTTTGCCAAGGCATTTACAGAAGCATCAGAAAAGCCAGATGACCTTTCAAATTGCTTGCGGTGTTTATTTCAAGGCAGGCAGAAGAGCAGTAAATACTGAGCCAGGAAAACTCATCTCTGAAAGCTCTATTAAGTAGAAGTTTTTCAAAGATAAAACCTGCTGCAAGCAATACAAGAAAGCAATAAAACCAGAACTATGCCAGTAACAGTGATAGCTACGGGGCTGCTCTTGGGGAAGTATTTGGTCTCTGTTCATACATATATTATTGCCCTGAATGTTTGCAGTGGCCTCCTGATTAGTTGCCCCTCCTCCTCCCATCTCCACAGGGGAACAACTTCTGAAAAAACCTCTCAACGTGAAACCACACTCTCAAAAAACAGATACAATTCATTAACAAAATGCTTTCGAGGGGGACCAAGCTTTGCAAACTGCCCTCGCCACTAACTCCCCTGTGCAAAGATGGGCTGTGTGACAACTGATGGGAACCCACCAGTGCTAAGTCCAGCACCCTGCCCTTGGCTGCCAGAGCCACAGCCTCAGGACTACGCCCGGCACCAGCCCTGCCGTTGCTCATCAGCCCACTCACCCCCTCACTCAGATGGCATTTTCTTTGCCCTCACCAGTGTTCTCTTGACATGCAAGCCTTTCCACAGAGCTGTGAGCCACGCTGCTTTATAACATTAATGGCCTTTTGCTCCACATGCCAGGTGACTCTCCTGGACACCGCATATTTTCCTCATTCCCAAGGTTGAGCTGGCAGCTTTGTGCCTCCTCCGCTTGACAGCGATGCAGGCAGTACATCTGTGCCATGTGTGCTGTCACAGGTACTGCCGTGCTGCAGCCATACCCCCAGAGTCTGCTGTGCCACACAAGCATTACAATCCAGCGTAAGGGAGAGTACAGGCAGCACAGGGAACAGCACACAGGGGGGAAACCCACCAGCAGCAGGAAGGTGTCTGCCTGCAGGTCTTTCCCTAACAACTCGCGCAGTGTCAGCAGCGCCCTGACACTGCTGCGAGAGAACAGGCAGCCGACTCAGAAAGCTGTGGGTGTGGTGAATTGACAGAGGGTTGGGACCCACTGTCTGCTGCCCCTCAACCCCTGCTGGGACTGATGCTTACTCTTAAATGCAGACACCCAGTGCCTGCTTGTTTGGGACTGCAGCTCCGTAAGGACAGTTAAAAACAGCTGGTGTGTGACAGACTGGAGTGGGTTCACCGGGACTCTGCGGACAGCTGAGCTGGTCCAACCAAGCAGGGACAAGTCTAACCAGGCAAGGACTAAATTAATGAGATGCTGTTTGCTTTGAAGAAGCCTACACCATCAACTTGTGCATCACTTCACAGACATCTCACTGTTCTGTCTTTCAGTACATCGGTAGCTTGGATGTACCCAGGCCCAACAGCCGCGTGGAGATTGTGGCAGCCATGAGAAGAATTCGGGTAAGTTCACAAGAGCCAAATCCCACAGGGAAGAAAAGGTTACATTCACTGAAGTGACTTGGTCGTAGCGGCCTGTTCTGCAGTGCCCACCACCCTTTCCCATCAGGCATTCAAATCTCAGCACAATCAGGACTGTAACAAGCTTCTCCAGAAATTCCCAATATTAGGATACATTCACCCACTGCTCTTTGCTCTTAGCAGAACTCAGACATGAGACCCTGGTCTCTGCTGAGCAGGTATAGAGATTCTCCTTGAAGGCAAGAGATTGATTTGGCCTATTTGGGTTTTCATGTGTAGGAAAAATGAGATGTACACAGTCTGCTCCACAAAAGCACTCAAATTCATTGCCAGTTCCAAATATGTTGTTATTAAAATATCAGTGGCCTGGCAGATGTTATGAATGTAAATCCCATCAGACTAGACTTTGCGGATCCCGCTACTCATGGAATAATTTCTGCTTTTCCCCATCCTCCAATACAGTTTTACAGTTCCCATTTCTCATCATTACATTTGTGTACTTCCTCCTCCAGTCCTTTATTCTTCAGGACAGCCTGTGAATGGTCACCAGATTTAGCTACAAGTAGCAGAGTGGCTAGCTTACATCTGCTTCGTGTATAACCAGTTCAAGTGTATCTACCCCAAAAGGCAGAGCAGCTGTTGTGCCTGGCTAGAGTTTTGCAGTTTAATTCTGTGGCTGTTGATATGTCTCCTTCAGCTGAAGCAGGTCTGAGAATCTTCCATTTAAAGCTTTGAAGGGATTATCCTATTTCCCCCCCTTCCCCCATAGTGTTTAACCATCTAATTTTCATTTAGAATAATGCTTTTTAAACTTAGCCTGTAACTGGCTGGAGAGCTGATATATTCATCTCCAGCCAAGCTCCAAAATGACATTCCCTTGCCTTTGCCTGCTCTATTAGCACAGCTCTCACTTGGAACACAGTGCAGCAGCAAACTAAATTGCCTGGTTATTTATGGAACAGGTGAATATCTACGTGAAGCAAAGGCAATAGGTGACAGGACAGTACAGATACTGGAGTAACTATTGGTAGTTTTTGATCTGAATCATTATTTAGCATCAGATTTGACACTGCACTTCTGCTGATCTTTCACTGGATATCACCCTTGCAAGAAAAAGCACACAGTATTTTAATGTTGGTTTCTAGAAAGCATTACATTCTGTTTTCACAACTGCTAATACCATGGTGGCACCTAGCTCAGAGCCTTGGCAGTGCGATAGCACACTTGAGTGCTGCATGAAACATGCAAGAAACCACTCAGCATCCGTGGATGCCGTCGGTTAATCTTATCACACAATATTTTTAAAGCAGGCATCCTGTATTCTATACGGGGTTTTCAATCTTGGAAGCCCTTTCCAAAGGGGCAGGGCTTCCCTTTTCATGTGTGCATTGTACAGCAGTATCTTATTCAGACACTTCCTGGCTGCTGAGCGGAAGATGCTCCTCTATTGAAGATAGTTAATTGGCACTGATCCTTAATTAGAGCATAAAGAATGAACTGGGAGGTCTTTGAAGAGAATTCTAGTGCATAGAGCACACAACCTAGGAACTGAGTGAAGATGGGGGTTATTTATGTAGCGTTCATTTGCATGCAGAGGCCTTGCCTATACTGGAGTTTTTTCCCATGGACTCTCAGCAGCACCAGTTGCAACTGGGAGGAAACACTGGAAGGAGCTGTTGGTGGAAACCAGTATTTTGCTACCATGTTATTGTAAGTGGTGGTGCCTGTTCAGAGCAAGAAATATCCTGCGGCCCTGCCAAGTGTTGGCAGGGGCATGTTGTACTGAAGCTTTCATCCTTTGTGCACTCCAGTGTTCCACTGGGATTCTCTACTGGAGCGGAAGGGAAAAGTCGCACAGTACAAGCCCCAGCACAACATTTCCTGTGCTGCTCTCTGTGCCCTGGAACATGGGAGGAGGCAGCATGAGCCATCCCCAGAGCAGCCCTGCACAGGCAGGCTGGTACTCACTGCTTCTGCCACTCCAGGAGGAGGATGAGGAGTCACAGCTCTATTTTCTAGTCTCTGACAGAGCCGGTTACTCTAGTTATTCATTAGTAAATTGATACAAGCTCTGAAATTGCCTTCCTGCTCCTATGTCTGGTGCTGGTTTCCAGTCTATGATTAAAAGCGTTTGCCCTGGGGAAACCTTGAGCTACCCAGCACTTGAAGTTGTCCAGAGTGTGTGGGGAGAGAGGGTGGTACGAAGAGTAGCAGCTCCAGTTGCTAAGTCTACTCCTTGGCATGTGACTGCCCTGTGCTTTGCACTGGGTTCTTTTGTCAGATGCCTGTGCACTATGCCAGGGTGTTCTCCACGCGTTAGCAGAGCAGGCTGCTTGCAGACCTCAGGACACACAGAGCACACAGACTGTAGGACATCATTCCCAGAGACACCCAAATGACATGTTTTAACATCAGTCTGCTGAAATTGCCATCTTTTTTGCAGAATGCACTAAAGATGCACTCTCACAGTAAAGCTTAAATCCCTATTCCTGACTGAATTGCTAGCAATATTCCATTAGTCACACAGATTCCTATTTCATAACAGACTGGAAAACCTTGTCTCATTGTGTTCTATGCTTCCACTGGAGGGAATGCAAATGCAATAGGTAGAATAGGGAAGCTGCTGCTCGCAGCTTCCCATTATGCAGAACCAGACAACTTTAAGTTTGCTAATCCTCCCGGTGGATTATTGACTGCATAAGCTACCACGTTATTATATGATCATCAGAGTTCAAGCTAATCCCTCTACCTCCTCTTGCCCTGGCAGGGGAGGTGATGAAGTTGGTTAGCTACTTGGCTAGGTACATCGTGCTCCAACAGCCAAGCCAAGCTGCAGTTCCAGCCCCAATCGGTGCGCAGCTCCACGCGCCCAGTGCAGTTCCCCCCTCCCAGGGAGAAGCAGCGTGCGGCATCGGCTCTGCTGCTGCCCCCGAGGCCATCCAGCTCAGGGTACCTGGCAGCCCCTGCTGAAGCTTCTGCCTTCAGAGTCAGCGTTCTGGTGGAGCTGGCTTTCTGCTGAAGTGCAGATATTTGAGCCTTCTCAGCACTCTAGGGAACTTGTACCCAATACAAGATATTTCTTCCTGCAGAAGTCAAGTGGCAGCTAATGTGAAGAATGTGAAAGGCCTTCTCGAGGGTCCAAACAGGTCTCTGATTCAGCAGAGGCACCCTTTCCCTAGGCACACTGCTCCTAGCTATTCAGTTGTTCACCAACACGCAGCTGAGTTTTCCAGTTAGCCAGATGAAGGCTCTCACAGAAGTTAAGAGGAAAGATGTTGTGGAGCCAGGCAACACTGAAACAGTAACAGGAAAGCTTTGCTAAAGATGCTTATGGTTATAGGTCTAGGGGTGAAGATGGGTTTTGTAAAACACAAAACATTTCCTTGAACCTCCTGAGCTTGCTTCAGAAATCTTGCCCTGGGAGACCAGGGGTGGATGGCTTTCTGTGAAGGGTTAACATCCCAACTTGTCCTGCATCCATTCCCCAGCTTCCACAGAGCCAGCACTGACTGGAGGAGAAAGTCAGCTGCTTGCTTCCCAGAGCAACAATTCCCTCAGTCCAGCACCTCACAGCCAGTCAAGCAGCCCTAGTGAAGTGCTGCTATTTTGAGTGGCAAGTTGTACAAGGACACGGTAGGAGTGTCAAAGCCTGTCATCCCCACAGACAGCCTGCTGCCAGCAATTCCCCAACTCACTCCATTTAATTGCCTTTAAGGCACAGAATCAGTTTCCCTGGAGTTTGCTTCCACAAAGCCTAGGAATTTCAGGTCTGTTTGGAAGGTATAGCTTGGACCTAATCAGGTGTTTTTACTCAGAAAGGATCCAGATGTTGGATTATTTAGTAATTTCATAAAGGAACAGCCAACTGGTGCTGTGCCTATCCAAGCACCAGGGTGAACAAACAGGAGGCAGCCATCCAGACTAATGTGTTTCTTCTGTTACCTCCACATTTCTTAGGCTTAATTTAATTGAGAAGCCTTTTTCCCCAGAGGCCGGTGTGCCAGAGAAGCAGAAACATTTATAAATCTTGACACGGGGTACATCAAAAAAATGCCTGAGTTCTTCTTGGCACGAGAACTAGATTCTCACTTCAGCCTCCCTCTTGCCCTGATCGTTGTTGCTGCATCCATGCTCTTAAGCAGAGAGTCTCAACGTTTTGGAGTTCTTCCACATGGGATTCTAGTGAGGAAGTGAAATCCAGCCACAGTACAAGTCATATTTGCTGCCAAATATCAGCTAGTAGTGTTGAAGTGTGACATTACATCCCTTTAAATCAGGATGAGTAAGTTACCTGTGCAGCCTTATGAAGCAGAGGCAGCAGGGCCTCTGCCTCTCCTGCACCCCAGCAGCTCCCAGCCGATGGCTGGGCTGGCTTCCTACAGCAGCTCAAACTCCAAGCCATGCCTGGCTGTAAACAGCAGTGGTTCAGGAGCAAATATGGGTGTCATTTATCTGCTCTTGCTACAGAAGGAGAACAGCCAGGTGGAGGAGCTGGCAGAGTGCAGTGTCAGCCTTCAGCCATCTCAGTTTAGCTTATCATTGTGTGGCAGACTTCAGAGGTAGAGATGATTAATAGCCTTGTTCACAAGATTCTTCTAGAACACAATCCCTTCAATTTTCCCAAGCCTTCTTACTAAGGAAGATAAATTCACCAAGATTACCATGCATAGATTCCTCTGAAATAGTCTGCCTATAAATCCTTGCAGAATTGTTATGCTTGGAACTGAGCTTTCCTGCCAGCTTCATGTTAATCTGAGCTGGAGTTGCAATCAGTACTAAAAAAAGATGGAAACTGAATTCCCAGTTGCTGGGTTTCTTGGTTTGTTCGGCCTCTCCTCCTGTAATGAAGTTATTTGGTTGGCTGCAGCTGAAGTACAGATCCGAGTGTGAAAGTTCCCCCGTGCAGACCTCTGTAGCTACATGCCAGGATCTGTTGTTGTTGGATGGGAGTTTGTTCTGCTGCAGCTTCTGGAGGGCTTTCCTTTTGGCCACTTTGGAAGAGCATCCAGATGCTCAGCTAATGACAACCCTGGGCTATGAAAGAAAACTATCCTAGAATCTTAAAATATTTCAGCAGTCTTCATACTGCTGGTGTGGACCTTTAGTTCTCAGAAAGCCCTGCACCTTCCTTTCACATACAGGAATGTGGAGGATAAACAGATGACAGTTCTGACGTGGTCAGAGTGTGAAAAACAAGCATCTTGTGTCTGCTCCATGCTGAGCCAGTTAAAGATACCTCTGATAACACACAGTGGTGGAGGAAAATGCTCTGTGTTGGTAACCAAGTCCCATTTACTTGATGCTCTACAGACAGGAGCACTGGGCTTCCTCCTTCTCCCCCATACTAAAAGGACAGCATATTTACACAAAGAATGCTCCAGAAAACCAGATATTTTTCTAGGAAACCTTCCCTCCTTCTCTGGAGAACCATGCCAGGGTTGCTTACACCAAAACAGAGACTATAGCCTCCAGGAGAGAGCAGCAGGTTTAGGTATCCAAACATGTACCAGCTTGCTTTGATGCCTTTTACAGAAAAGTCTGGTGTCAATTCTGGCTCTTCTCCAAAGCCAACATCTAAGAAAGGCTCACGCAGCTTCACACAGGCAGCACATGATCAGACTACAGTCAATCCTCAGGAGCACCTACAAGTCTACCCCAAAAAATCCCTAACTGAGCAACTAGCACTAGAGACTTCAGTTGGAAAGAGATTTACAGGTGATCATGGATGGTTTTCTGTCCTCTACCTACTCTCTGGGTCTTGTTGTACTTGTGTCTCCCTGTCCAGCAGCCCACATGCCTTTGCTTGTCACCTTACCTGCCCTCTGCTTTATTGAGGAGGCTATGGGCGCAGAGAAGAACAGTCAGACAAGCAGGTTAAAAAAGCAGAGATTGGCACAAGAGGATTACTTGGCTCAAGACTTCCTTGCCCCAGGGCCCTTCTCTTCCCCAGGCACTGGTGCCCCGAGCAGGGCTGTGTCCCATTACCCAACTCACCTGCAGGACTGCTCAGCTCCAGGCTCCATAGAAGCACCAGTTACTCTGTTACTCCCAGGGTCCCATGCACCACAGGCATCTGAGGCAGTTTAAGGTTTCTACCACACAAGATTAAGCTAATTGGTCTTACCTTTCCAAGCCCTAGCAAAATACAGCAAGTGTTTTCAGGATGGTAATTAGGTGTTAATTGCAGCTAAGTTTAGCCCTAATACCTCATTAGTTTGTTTTCCTCTATTTGTTGCAGTGATAGCAGAGTCTCCTGCACAGGGATGAGGATCAGCCTGGGCTTCCCGGGAAGGAGAGGAGCCCTGCAATGAGCTCCAAGGCTCCTACCTGAGCCTTGCCAGGAAGCTTCTTGCCTCCTCCTACCCAAGAGGAGAAGATCTGAGTGTGGAGATAGAGAGGCTGTTAGACCTGAATGCTCTAATTACCATCCAGGCAGCTACTCCAGAGATGTGGAGAGCAGACACACAAAATACCCTGGTTTTGTGATATGAAAACAAGAGTATCCAGCCTTCCGCTCACTGCCTGGGGATATCCCACCGTGCCATGGACCAGCCCCACTGATTTAGAACCTCTTGTAGGTTTCCACCCTGCTCATCTCCAACCCTAGCTCACCTTCTGGAGATCTTGCCACACAATAATGATCTTCTGCCACTTCTGAGCTCAGTGGGGACTGGTCTAGCTGTGAGCACAGGTCACTAACAGAAGACAGCTTAGAGCTTTGCCAGTAGCCACAGGCTATGACCTAATTTTTGAGAGGTGACTGGTGATTGTAGATGCTTCAGTTCTCATGCCCTGTTCTGAGTGTGCTCACTATGATTGATAACAGATGGATGGAGGGATCAGTCGGTGAAATGTCTCATCTCTAAGCAACAGTGACCTTCCAACGCCTGCCTTAGAGTGCTGAAGACTGGATGGCGTCTCCAGCGAGGGGGTGGAACTAGTGAGGCATATTGATATTGTTTTGCATGAGAGTCATGATGGATTGGAGTTCAGTTGAGGGCTAATAAAAGCAGCAGTTAAACATAAAAGCTAAATTAAAATGTTAGTATTAAGTAGAACAAGATAGCATTTTTTGTCTGATGCTAAATCTTGGCAATGAGGCAGGTACCTTTTAATTGTAAATGAAAGTGTCTTTAACAGTATTATCGTTATGTTACTGAAGCATTTGATTTCACCAGCTAAAATACCAGTGCATGAGATCTCTGCAAAGCTTTTATCTGGTTTGAAATAAAACAGCTTTTTCTACACTTATGTAACTGGTTGTAGAGCATTGTGGAGATGAAATATAATGGCTTTCAAATTACATTCTGATGTAGAACCATCAGCCACGACTCAAAGCTGCTGTTTTATTGGTGTCTGAAAAAAAAGGTAATTGAGATAACAACCAGAGTGGCAGTGAGCAGGCTGGATTAGTTTGTTACTGAGGATGTGCCTTAATCAGAGTGAGAACTGCACGGACAAGGACACAGAAGCTGGGGTTGCCTGCGGTGTGGAGCTCCTCTGTCACACTGGTGGAGCACAGACCCTCTCGATTCCCATAAGAGCAGGTTGACACGTTTCAGGGACAGGAACAAAACTGAATGGCCCATGAAAATACAAACACTTAAACCTGCCCAGAGGGTGAAGCTATCTGCATGCAGGGAAAGATTAAAAATTCAGCTTGTAGCTGTGGTCTAACCTTGTAGTCTGACCTCAGCCCTTCTGGTTCTTAGATTGAGTGCCCTGGACACTGGAGGAAGGCTGGACCTAATGCCACAATGTGGGGTGTCTTTGTGTAGTAGATGCTGTCTTGATTTTGTCCAGTGCAAGGGCCCTTTGTACTTTATGGATCAGTGTTCTGAGGAGAGGAGCCCTAAGGGACTGTGACCACAAAGCAAAATTCTGCCTGGCAAAATAAGATTTGCAAACAAGAGCTTGGTGCAACACTTGTTTTCTTCATTCTGCTTTTGCTTTCTACTAAATGAGGCCTAAAGGCAAACAGAGTCGGTGCTACTTAACATAATACCTTGACAAGCTACTTCATGTTTTGACCAAATAACTCTATGATAAATCTACAGAATAAAACACTTGAATGGGTCCCTGAGGGGAGGATATTTTGATGAGGGAGCAGGGATTTTTCAAAGGCATCACACAATGGTTTTCTTTCTTTGCTGCAGCAGTGATTAGACACTCTCTAAATGGCCTTTCCCTGGGCCAGATGGGTTATTTGGACTAATTGGCAACTGCCTGGCTGTTTTGAGGACACCTGAGCCACTTCCCCCATCCTCCATCCTTCTGTTGCTGCTACTGCAGAGATACTGCTGAGCACATGTCATTGCAGGGAACATCGCAGGCCAGGGCCCAGAACCACCCTGCTGCCCCAGGAACCCCACAAAACCCTCTGAGCCCCAGGGTTTTCTTTCTATAAACAAACTATTTTTGTCTCAGGAAGACCAGCAGTGAGAAATATTAAAAGTAGATGCAGTGTGATGGAGGACTAGATGTTTCTAGCTGGCTCCAGGAGGGTGTAAGGCACATGGTTCCTCTTCAGGCATGGGGGCAGAGCTGGCCTAAACGCTGGTGGCTGCCATAAATACCTGCTGCCTTGCACCTACCATGTGCGGGTTGTGGAGCACTTAAGGTCCAGTGATCCCAAGCCATCATGGACCAGTTCAGTCCTGCTGCAGCCTGGGCTGCTGTTAATGATTACAGGGCCTAAATTTCCAGCCTAGGCAGATTTTGTTATTTTCATGTTATTGCCCCCTGGGGCAATGCTGGTCTCCCACTTGTCTTGCTTCCAAGCCAAGGGCAGGAGAAGCTGTGAGCTGGGGACAGGGAACGCTGCTTGTGGTTGATCGTTGACCCGTGTGGAAGCGACACAGGCTGCATTCATGTCCACAGCTGCTGCTGCCAGCACTGTCAGCCCAGGAATGCCAGGAATGGCACTGGGGAGCAAAGCAGGCATCAGGAAAGTGGAACTGAGCATCAGGCCCTAGGGGAGGCTGCCAGTCACTGCTGAGCAGAGGGACAACCACATGTCATAGCTGTACTTGTGGTGAGGGTTCCCACTCTTTGCCCGGCACTGCCAGCCTGCAAACTGCAAGCTGCTTCTCTGCCCTGAAAGAGAACAAAGCCCAATTGCACCTAGGAAACAAGGCACGAAACCTGCTCTGCACGTAGCAGCACAGCATCCTTCCCATTTTCATTCTCGTATGGTTTGTAATCAAGTGCTGTTTCTGAAAGCAAATGGAGATCAGGTCTTGAATTCTGCTTGCTCAAAGTTAGAGGTGCCAAGTCCAGCTTCCTACCTCTGCTACCAACACAGAAAGAAAATGCCAATTTCCCTAGTAGGTGCTGAGGAGAAACCACAAGACACAGAGCTGGAGGACAACACCCAAGATGCATATGGGGTGTGATAGCAAGTTTAGGAGCCAGGAGATGGTCCCTCCCTGCAGCATTTCCCCAAAACAGGCGTTAGTCACGCAGATGTAGCTTCTCCAGATTCTCTGCAGCAAACTAGATTCCTCCTCCTCCTCCTTTGGATAAGTACGCACCTCAGGGTGGACATGTTCCACATCACTCTCCCCCACATCCTGAAATCAGAGGCTTTAAGGATGAGGCTGCAACCACAGGGTTTCTCCTGGCTGCAGGGCAGCATGGATGGTGGAAGTGGAGATGGTTCGTATCTGGCCCCCTTGGGAGCAGGAGCTGGGTTGACTTAGTTCTCAGGTTGAACACGGGGCCTCCTCTCCTTCAGCATCTCAGCCTCACCCCTCACCTGCCTGTCCTGAGCCTCAGGAGCACTGACATTCCCCCTCCATCCTCACATGCAGACCGTGGCTTGTCCTCTCCAGCTACCTTTGCCTGTGCTTTGCCGTCCTCCCTCGCCCAGACTACCTTCACTGAAATAGCATCATTACATAAACGTGGAGGGAAGTGTTGCATTATTTAGAGGCCTGAAGTCCTGGCACCTGCCTTTGTTAGAGCCTCTGCATGGCAGCAGGATTATCTCTGTGCTGGGCCAGTGTGAGTAGGGGCCCTCGTTGAGCCCCCACCCCATGCACTGCAGCTTCTCCAGCCACACCATGGTGGGTCCTGCCCGGCTGCCATGGCCATGAGCTGCTCACGGGCTGAACGGGTGCTCTGCTCCCTGAAGAACAACTGTCATGAATACTCCTGTGAAGAGCCACAGAACTAAAAATGGGCTTTCAAGTTTTATTCTCTTTCCAAGCAAGCAATAAACAGAAGCTCTCAGGGAGAGAGAGCAAAGCTATCTTGTCAATCATCCCTGTCCCATCTCCCCCTCCTGCTTCTGCAAGGGCATCAGCTCTTCTTTCCCATCTGTGCCCAGCTTAGCCATAACACTGAGAAGCAAGCAAGGAGCATCTCCACTGCTGCCAGACTCATACAGCTCACTGAGGTGTTGCTACATTAGCTGCCTGTCAGGCTCAGGGGGAGAGGTGGGAAGGGATGGAAGGTACAATAGGGATTTTGGAGGAAGCAGCAGAAACCCCAAGTTGGTCCCCGTTGGTGTCTGTATGAGCAGCAGTGGCCTGGCACTGCTGGCCAGGGCCAGGTGCTGGGTAGCTGTCACTTGGCAAAGGACTGGCTGTAACCAGAACAACCGAAGGGATGGAGTAGAACATCAACATCCTTGCTTTGTGGATGAAAAACCAACACACAAAATCCTCCGTTACCTTCCCACAGCCATGCAGGGGGTCTGAGGCTTTTTCATGGAGCTCTGAGCCTGCCACAGAGTCTTGGCTCCTGCTCTTCTGAGCTTTGTTCTTTGAACATTGATGAACAAGGATTTTTTTAAAATCTAATCTCCTAACTTGACTTTTGTCCTACATACCAGGCTGGGGGGCAACCAGGGTATGAAACATCATGTGTGCAAAACCAGGACCTTCTCTATTGGGCTTCTTGACACTGATGTTTGTAGGGAAATACAGAATTCCTGAAGGTATTGCAGTGTATAATTGCAGTTTCACTTCTCAGGGTTATTTCAGGTGAATCTGACCTGCTTCTAATGAAATTAGCACTTTCTATCTGCAGCAACCTGGCAGCTCTTTGAGGCAGGGACATGTTCATGTCCAATCACTGCCTGGTGCATGAGACTCCGTTGAGGTGGGGTCCCAAGACACTACTTCATTACTGGAACTAATTAATCATCCAAAGCACTGCGGATGGAAAAGGTAATTTGTTTTATCCTGCAAAGTGAATAGAGGTAGGGAGGAAAATAAAACCCAGCTTCCCTGTGAGCAGGGCTTGGCCTGCCCTGGCAAGACAAGGACTGAAGGGCTGTGTGTGGGAAAGCTCCCCATTAGACCTGGGGACAGCAGGGGGTTCCTGGAAGTGACAGTCACACAATGGTGCTTTTGTCAAGAGGCACCGAAGGCCAGATGATGTCACCTTGCACTGGGCTGCGATATTGCTTGTGCCCCTGGGGATGGAGCTCAGCGGTATTGCAGTATCTCTTTAACAAGGAGGAGGCCATGAAAAGGCTGCTTTTATCCCACCCTTTTTTAAAAACAGGAAAAGCAGCTTTGTTCCTGAACTGTCTGCCTGTTTTCAGAGGTGGAAAATACTAATTAGCCTCTGCCAGTGCTGGTCTCCCCACCAGCTCCCATCCCCTGCAGTTCTGCTCTCCCCCATGGGTGTAACTCAGACCACTCTTTGCTCCACATCTTGGCTCAGAGGAACATCTGAACTCGAGCCACGTCCTTTAGTTTAGCCACCTCTTTAGGTGGAAAGATTGAGCTGTCCATAAAGGCTGCCTGGGACTCCAGCAGTCGCAAGGATAAGATCTGTTGAAGGTAGGGAGAAGAGGGATGAAGCAGAAGGCCTGTGTTAATGGGCCCATCTGAATGCTTTGCAGGGCCTCAGAAAGCAGGATTCTCTCAGAAGGCAAAGGAGACCTGGATAAAAGGCAGCTCTTCCCCATGCCTCCCCCTTATCCGACCGACCTCCAGCTGCAGAGGCAGCATCCTCCCAGCCCTGCCTGCAGTTTGGTGTTTCTCCCCAAATCCATGCACAGTGTAAATAAGCTCTCAAAGTCAGGAGCACAGTTCAAGGCTACAGAGTGCAGCAGGGTCCTGTGCTGCTCCACAGGCAATTGTTGGGTGGCCATGGGGACTGCAGCCCCACTGGGGATCACGAGCCTGTACATGCCATGCAGTGGGGATGTGTAATCCTCCTCACCATGAGTAGGTGCTGGAAACTCCCAATTTCAGCTCTCTGCTCTGCCTTGACTTGCCAGCTGATCTCTCGATGAACAAGCCAGCCTCAGTTTCCCATGTTGGAACATCTGGCTAACACCTACTCACCTTGGGGAGAAGCTACAGCTCAGGAGTCACATCTCCAGATTAGTCAGCTTCCAGTGTTGCTGGGCTTGAATAGTTACGAGAGCAGACAACTGTCAGGCATCTTTGGTTGGGTTGTACAGCTCCTTTCCTGAAAGGAATATTTTTCCCAAAACTGTGCAGGGAGGTTTGTTTACCTCCGTCTCTCCATGGACCCTCACTTCATCGAGGTGACAGGCAGGGAGGGGGGACGCAGAGGGCACACAACTTGGGCTGAAGCAACCTGTCAGTGCTTTATTTCAATGGAAGTGGAGCCCTAAAGCTCTTAATGGGAAGGAGACTCCAGAGAGTCTGGATCCACAGGTTGTTCTCCTGTTATCCACAGGCTGTTATCCTGGTATCCTGCTTCTCTGAGGCTTCCAAGCCCCTGGCAGGAGGGGGGCACTTGGTACTGCTTCCTCAGGGGTTATTTTTTCACCCTTAGACCCTAAGCACTGTGGTACTGTTGTGGCTTCACTCACACACCCCAACCCAGAGCATCTCCAAAGCCAAACCAGGAGGCAGCCAGGCCAGGCACGCCCAGTTTTCCTGGTGTTGCCTCTTCCGGAAACCTCTAAAGAGCATCCTAAAGAGAAACAGCCAACATCTGCATCTCTACAGTGAGCTGAAACAGGCACAGCCAGGACTAAGAGGACCAGGATGAGCTTTTCCATTTACAGATGACTTTCAAGAAGGTACTTTCAGAGCAGCATTTGTGAGCTAAGCTGGGAACTGGCTGAACCCAGCTGAAGTGCCCTCACACTGGCTGAGGGGGGTGGGGCACAGGTCCAAGAAGACCCGCAGATTAAATCAATTAAAATAGCACTGACAATGTCAAATGGAAAACTCCAGAAATGCAAATATTTTCTTAGCTTAACTCAGTATTTCACTGTTTCCTCCACTGCCCTTCACCCCTCCTCCCCCTCCATCCGCAGCATGGCTCAGCTCTAGTCACAGCGAGGGGCTGACCACCGGGTCTGGGCATTAGTGAGGGATCTGGCCAACAGACCCCTCATTAGCGAGGTGCTTGTGCAGCTCCTTGCACCAAGGCAGCTGTGCAAGGAGCAAGGGTGACCTTGCTCCCTCAGTGAGGAGGAGCCGGAAGTGAAACCCGATAATGTGGCTGGTAGGGCAGGGGCCTCGCCAGCCAGGACCCCATCCCATCATACCTGAGCAAGATGAGCAGAGCACACCCTGGGTAGTAGCCAGGTACAATCAGGAGTCCAGATCATTGGTCTTTACTGGTGAGACCGACCCAAGGCCAAGGTGGGAGGGCAGTATCAGGAGATCCATGGCCAGGTATGGCTCTGTATGAGCTGGACACCAACACTGTTGCCCTGGAGTTCAGGAAAGGGCAAAAAACCCTGAACTGAGCTTAGATGGAGCTCTTGTACCACCTAGGGTGTGGGTGGAGGCCCCAGGTGAGGCTGATCAGGACCATTAACTCCTCTGCACAGCTGGTCACCCAAATGTGCAAAGTCAACCCTTGACCAGCTGGATCCCCAGAACTGGAAAAGGAGGGAAAGGGATGGCTGGACCCAGTGGGATGGACCCAATATCCGGTGCACAAGCATGCCCAGGTAGCTGCTCCCCACAAATGAGCTAAAACCACATCCCAGCACCCCAGCCCCAACTCCAGGGCTGGAGCCCAAACCTGCAAAGGCCATCCCACAGCATTGAAGAGGTCAGAGTCCTGCCTGGCTCCACAGGCCGTGAGCGCCACTGCCAAAACAGAACTAGGGATAAATACATAAATCCCATGGGATGAACTGTGGTCACATTTCCTCACTGCCCTTCCAGGGACTCCCAGAAACGCAGCAGGGCTGTGGTAGCTCCTTGGCCCGGTCAAGATCTCCAGCTCACCATGCAGGGATCAGTCTGCGGTGTCTGACAGAGAATTTGTTGGATGGTGGAAGGAGCTAATTTAAATGAGAAAAAAAAAAAACTTTGGGTATGTTGCCAGCATTCTCCTTGCCTATTGTGCTCACGCTTTGGTTTCTGCTTTCTCCTGAACAGCTTTATGTTTCCAAGGATCATAAATTCTCATTTTTCCACTGGGCGGGAGGTACCATCCTGGGCTCCAGCGCTTCCTGCGTTGCTTTTGTGTCCATGTTGCCCAGTGACTGCAGCACAGCCCCAGACTATGCCTGGCCGCATTCACCCCGGCCGCGGCCCCGCGAGCATGCGCCCTGCCGCTGGGCACTGCCAGCTCATCGGATTCAGGCAGGCGCCTGCTTCCCAAGGGCAACAAAGGAGAGGCCAGAACCCAGCGGTTTCTGGGCGGAGGCCACGAGGGAGCAGTGGAGGTGCTGGTGGGGCTGCGGCAGGAAGGTGTGATGTGAGGCAGAAGGGGCCGCGGTGACTCAGAGGGGATCAGAGGTTGGACCGCAGCCTGCGGTCCAGAGAGTGTGGGAACTGCCACTGCTCGTTTGTCAGCTCCGAGGCGCACGCAGCGCTCAGCGAAGCTGCACTTGCTGGGAGATCATCTCAGGGCTTTTCTGTAGCACCGGTTCCAAGCGGCAGCACTCCAAGCATCAGTAATTCAAAGAGCAGTCGAGATAACGCCATGTCCTCACGCCGTGTGGGTCAGCTTGGTCTGAAAAACATTACATTTCTGCACTTGAAATACTTGGATTCATCAAGCGCTCAGAGGTGGTTTAGTAGTGGACAGGTACGGCTGGACTTGATGATATCAAAGGTCTTTTCCAGCCAAGCGATGCTATGATTCTAATTCCTAGGATGGCTCTCTTTTGGCATGAGGGGTGCATACAGCAGCGGGAGGGATGCAGCTGTGCATCCTTCCCACATGGCTGGAATGCAGCCATGTGCCAGCCTGGGAGCTGGAGCAGGGACCGGGGATCCTGCAGGGGTCACACTGCCTGGAGCCGGTCAGTCGGAGGCCAAAGCCGAGTAGATCTCCCCCCCCTCATTGCCATGCTCCCTGTGTCCATCTGGCAGGCAAGGTTTGGGAAGGGGCTGGGAGTGCCTATTGTCGTGGGGTGGTTTATGGACTCATAGATCCTGCAGCCTGTCAGGCCGGGGCCGGGGCAGGACAGCAGGCTAAGGCTGCCTGAGAATTTACAGCTGCCAGAAGAAATCATCCATTTTCAAGCCTGTGGCATCTTCCATGGGCACACAAAGTACTTACCCAGCAGCGACTGGGAGCACACATGTACTCCTGTTACAAAAACCTGGAGAGCCTCTGCCTTGGTTTCCCTTAATGGAACTTGTACTGCACATCTGAACCGTGGCAGGGAGTGTGCCCTGTCTCTGCTGGCTCTCTCAAGTCTGGCCCTTCTGCTCTTTGTTAATGAAGAAGATGCATTTTTGGAAGCAGAGGCTGCCTCTAAGATTTGCAAACTCTCTATTTTGTGACAGTTTTCATTTGCATAATGAAAGCCCTGATACCTTTGGTAATTAATCACATTAAGAATCGCTTCCGTGAATAACTCTATTCATGCAAGTTGTTCTTAGTGCTGGAAACTGCATATGATTTCCAGTGTGCACTAGACCATCTCTTTCATCAGCAGATGGAAGCTGGTAACTGCATGTGTAATTTATATCTGCTTGGGTGGAATTATCAGATGAAATATGCATTACACAGCGCCATTAACATTTCTAGTCATACAGTCTCTAGCTCTTGGGTAAGTTAATATTACATGCCAGCAGTGTGTGGGACCATATGAAAGGCAAGAACTTGAACACAGGGATTTAAAACCAAAAAAGGAAATTATTCCAGGTCAGACACATCAGAAATAGAATTAATGAAGCTGCTAAATTAAATGAGATACATTGTCCTTTTTGACCTGCATTTTTTTTTATAAAATGTCCCATATTGTCTCCATAACTAAGAAAGCTGCCAGGCTTGCCTGTTCGATCACCACGTGTAAGGGCAACCCCAGATCCTGTAGCATCCAGAAAGCCTTCCCCTGTAGGATAACACAAGCAGCAAGGATGTAATGATTGAATCTCAGAAGGCAGCAGAGAAGATGAATGCTGCTGTGTGGACTGGATCTATTGGTAACCTTGACAAATTTGGGAAAAAAAATCACATCAGTAGTAAGAAAAAATATTAGTGCTGAGACTGTGCTGTCTGATAGCAGCGCCAGGCTGGCCAGGGAAACATCCTCAGGTGTGTGATGGTTTATGCAGGAACATTTTTATAGTAGGTGTCTGCTCTCCTGTAGTGTATTTTCTCAGGTGCTTCTTTGTCCGTGTATAAATCACAGTTGATTAAAATACTGATTCCTGCTTGATAGGAAGTAATTAAATGACTGAAGCTGCATCCCATCTGCCTCTTATGTGTGTGCAGAGAGTGCAATCCAAGCTGGTGCAGCGTGGGCTCGTGGGGCTTTCACCCAGCTCTGCTCTCTCGCCCAGCTGGCATTACTGCTCCGCTTGCTGAGCAGCCGGTCAGGACTGGGCCATCCTATGGCTCCTGCTGCTTGAGGGTTTTCACCCTTTAGAAAGAATTTTGGGGCCAAATCAGTTTTAACTGTTTTCAGGCCAAGCTAATTCTGCCCATAGCTGGGACTATGGCATCTCGACAGTGGGCAGCATGTTTGTGGGCAGGAGCTCTGGTGAGGATGCAGTGTCAAAGCACAAGGAACAGAGGCCATGAGCTGCACAGAGCAAGCAGGACCAGACACATCAGCCTCCTTCCTCGCTGATGATGCTGTGGCAGAGGGCTGCATCCTGAGCAGAGCTTGAGGGTGCTGCCTGCAGATGGCAAGGGTCAAAACTGCTTCAGACGCCGTGCATGGGACGTGCATGTTGCTATGGCAGGGGAGAAGCTCTGAGCTCTGCTCCTGCCCACCCCATGTGCCTCTCCAGCCCTGCCTGCAGGAACACAGCTCAGCAGCTCAGCACAGCCCACAGCAGGGACAAGGGCAGCTTACACCAGCTGCTCAAGCCCTGTACTGCAGGGTGGTACCTGGCTGCAGTTCCCTGGGCTTAGGGAGATTTGCCATCACTCCTGGCAGCACCCAGAGATGCGCTGTCACTGCTCCTGATTGTTCCTTTCTGTCCAACAGACAGAAAGAAAAAGCATCTCTGCAAAATCCAGACTTGGACTTTGCTTAAAGCCTTTGAGTAGAGAGCCTTGTTTGAATGTAATTGCACCCCTGTTGCTACAAGGGGAAAATACACTGTATTGCACTCTCTTTTCTTGGAAAGCTCGGCTAGTATTTTCCCAGCCATTTACGTATAAAGAAAGATAAATAGCTTTTTAACGAGCAGAATAATCTATCCCAGTTTTATTGACATTCATGTAAGGAGACAAGGAGAAACAGTTTGGCAGTTCTGAGCACAGGGAAGGGGAAGCTCCAGCCTGGTGGAGCTGGGAGCACCCAGTAGGGTGCTGGGCACCGAGGTGGTGCCTGGGCAGAGGGTGGGAGAAGCCCTCTTGGGTGCTGAGGCCGCCTGTCCCATCTCTACAGATGTTTGCATCTCCTGCACTCACCCATCATTTCACTCCTCCCTATAAATAGAAAACGTATTTAGCAAATTTAGCTCTGGCTTCACATGCAATGGTGCTATAGATAGATTTTTAAATAGCTTGTCTCAGAGTAATAATTCATGGGGAGATCAAAAGGCTGTGGTTTAATCGGTGTCTGTCTGATACCATAAACCTTGCAGAGTGCTAAGAATTCAACGAGCAGGATCAAAAACCTGATAAACATGAAAGCCACCCAATTTTCTGCGTGTAGGTCTGGCGTGGCTGACAATGGGTGCTGAGGAGCTGGAGAGATGTGTATCTTCTCTGCAGTGCTTGGGTGCTGTGCTGACATGGAGCCACGCACAAAGTACTTCAACTTCAGGCTCCTGGGAGAGGTGCTTGGGCTCCCTTAACACCTCAGTTGCTACCTGCAGCTCTGCTGACTGCATAAAGAGATAAGATTTCTAATTAGATGTCTAATTACATGGTGTAGGTAGGCTTCAGGCTGCACTCTGCCGCCTGGCATCGCCTTATCCTCTGTGTCTACGAATCACACAGTCTGCACTGATTCTCCAAAGCGATGTGGCAGAGACATCCCAGGAGACAGCGAAGGCTGGCGATGGAGCAGGGGCACTTCCAGCTCCATGAGCCCGTTGGGGTGGCACAGCATTCCCTGGGGGGGTGCAGGATGCCTCAGAGCAGGCTGCAGGGTCTGAGTCACCCTGGCACCTTAGCAGGGAAGGCTTGCAAGCTGCTTCCAGTTTCACAGACTGCGGGAGGATACGGCCAAGCCTCTCTAGAGCCTGTTTGCTGGTAGCCCACAACTAAGAGCATGCAGAGAGAGCCCAGAGGCCATCACTCAGCCCAGCCACGCTTGCCCCACGGCAGATGCTGTGCTGTGCCTGCATCCCTGTGGCCCTCACAGGTCCTGAGGGATTCAGCCCACGTAGGACCCACATCTGTGGCCTCACTGCAGCCACTTGCCCAGCAGTGCCAGCAGGCAGTGGTGTCCCCTGACGTCCCTTTTGCCATGTCCCAACTCCTTTACAGCTCTGTTGACATTATTAGACTATTAAACCAGGTGATTTGTAACCTGTGCTTCCCAGCTACAGGAACTGCACATCGAGTTCATTCAAAGGATCTGTATTTTAATAGTTACATGGTGGCTGTTACTGTCACTGCACTGACAGCAATGCATGTGCTGGTTTAGATAAATTGAGGATCTGACCCAGGAAAGCTGGATTTCACATATTTTCACATGTGAAAAATATGGGGTATCAAAATGCTTCATTTGGAAGTCAAAAATAGTGCCTAAAACAAAGCCAGTAAGGATCGGTACTGTAAATACAGGTCTCCAGGGTGGAAGGGCTCTGCCACACTTCTAGCTGTCAGCAAAAGCAACATTTATAAGCTGGCAGTTTAATTTCTAACACAAACGAGGTGAGTTCAAACTGCATCCACCTGCAGCTGAGGAGCTGGGTTTCTCTCCAGAGATACTGAGCCCACTGAGGTTAATGTGATTATGTAAATGACTGAGGTATAATTGCGTTATTGCCACCCATCTGGCCCTCCCTGCAATCCGTAAGTGATTTTCTATTCCCTGTGCACGGCAGCACTGGTACACAAGGGCACTGGAGGTGCCATAAATCACTGCTGGGTGTTTGCTGCAAGTGCCATCTCCCTGCTCAGCCGCCGGTGCAGAGTCCTGCTGGACAAGGCATGGCCAGTGCATCAGAGGAATTCTGCCCTGATCCCAATTAATGATCTCTGAATGTAATCCAGAGGATAGAGCTCCACTTGTCCTATCCCTAGGGATGCTCCTGACAAAGCCAAGATCCTGCCCTGCATCCCAGCTACACCAGTGGATCCTCCCATGGATTTTTCTTAACAGGATAAAACAAATTCCCACTTCCCTTGGCAGTTGAAATTAAACACAAACCCAACATTTCCACATAAAACACTGTCCCAGGTACCCCCCTTGTCCTACCTCTCTTCTAACCTGGCTTTTTTCTTCCCACCAGTATGAATTCAAAGCCAAGAACATTAAGAAGAAGAAAGTGAGCATCATTGTGTCCGTGGATGGGGTGAAGGTGATTCTGCGCAAGAAGCAGAAGGTGAGACTTCTCCAACCCAGCCAGGGCACTCGGGATGTTGGGTTTGCCCACATCTGGGCATTATTGCTGCCCAGAATAGTCACATTTCCAACCAAACTGGCCTTTGGTCAAAAACCACACAGAACTTTCACAAGACTTGATTTTTCACATTTTTCATCAAGCAAACTAATAACAAAACCTTGCTGAAAAAAGAGGGGGAAAATGAAACTGTAGGAAGAGGAGGGTTTTTTTGTCTACCAAAAAATGTCAGGCTTTCAGGAAGTGCAATTTATTTTTTCCTGTTCACACCAGTAGGCTTTTTCCACACTGAGCACCCCTCAGCTCCTCACCGAGGCTGTGCTTCCCACTGAGCTGAGCCAGCAGTGGACACAGATCTCCTAAGCCCCAGCTCAGTGCCTTGTTCCCCAAAATGTTTTATGCTTTTACATATTTGATGCTATAAATTAATCTTAGGGACCTGCAGGCTGTGATCAGATGACCAGATATGATAAATGATGAAATAAATGTATTTTTATCCAAGATGCCGATGCTCATAGTCAAACTGTAGCCTCAACTTGTCTTGGAACAAATGCACTGTTCCCCAGGGTTCCTGCCCATCAGCCCAGTGTGCTTTCATTTGGATTTGACTAATTTTTTTTCTGCCCTCTGCTTACAGAGAAAGGAGTGGACGTGGGACGAGAGTAAGATGGTGGTGATGCACGATCCTGTGTACAGGTACGCGGCAGGGGCTTTACACCAGCTGGGTCAAATCAGCCCTGACCGATGCATATCCAGCCTCCTGCTTGCTGAGTTCTCCCCCACCAAGGCTGCCTTTCCAAAGAACCATGAAAAATTCATGAGGTTGCAAAGTACCTCTGATGGGGAATCCTTTTCAATCATTTTTGAGAGTGAGAACTGATCTAGCTTTGAAGCTGGCTCTGCTTTGAACAGGGGTTAGACAAGGTGACCTGAATTATTCTGACTCTGAAGACAGGCTTCCCACGGTTTTCTTTCAAAGCCTGAAGAAGGGCCTTTCTCTAAGGTGTAAATGCTTACAGGGAATTAACTCATACGGGACATGGCAGCGTAGCCTTGACTTTCCATAGCACCCACTGTGGTGTCTCAGAGTACTCGAGACCACAAGCCCCACCCAGAGGTTTACACTGCACATAAACCCAATTCCTCGGGAGCCATCAGGGATGGTGCATAGCCTGCAGACACAGTTAAGACCACAGGCTGCACGAGGCTGTTAGATCTGCCAAGTGAATAATTGTAGCACAAGGGCAAAGCCCACAGCCTCAGGGCTGGGATCACCAGCTTTGGCTTTCTGGGTCAGAGTCCTTGACGTGAGGATAAGGAGCAGAGGACGTGCCAATGCATTATTCGAGCCTACCTCTCCCTTCTGGCATTCTGTACAGATTATTACAAGATGTGGCACATGAGCAACGATTGCTCCAGCTGCAAAACAATTCCAATGACAGAAAAGGGTAAAAGAAAAATATCAAGAATCCCTTTGGTTTCTTCTCTATTCAGAGCTGAACTCATTTGTCACAGTTTTATCCAACTAAATTGAATACATAAAAAGGTCTTTAATAATGGGTTTGCAGCACAGAGAGAAGAAAGATTCATCCTGAGAAGCAGAGAGATATAAATCCTGCAAGTACACTCAGTATCCCTGGGAGAGGCACCCAGGGGTTGCTGGCTTTGTGCTGTGCCACTCACCTGCCACTGGGTCCCCGTGCTTGCTGCAGGGCAGGGCATTTGCTGCACGGGTGCTTGTGCCACACTGCAGCCCAGGCAGGGATTAATTGCTGGGGCTAAAAATAGCCACACACTTTCCAGTACTATAGATTTTTTAGCTTTCCTGCAGCATCTTTAAAAAGCTTTTTCCTCCTTCAGAAACCAGAAGGTTTTCCATCAAGCCAGAAGTGCTCTCTAAATCTGTCACCTCCTGCCTTGAAAATCACAGGAGGGGCTGTGAACCAGCACCAACCTCATTCCTCCAGCCCTGGGTGCTGTGACCCAGCCTGTCCTGGGGACGCAGGAGCCTCCGAGGCTGTCTGGGGAGCAGAGGCTCCCCTGGGTGTTTAATTGCCTTTGTCTCTCCCACCTAGAATCTTCTACGTATCTCATGACTCACAAGACCTGAAGATATTTAGTTACATCGCAAGGGATGGCGCAAACAACTCCTTCAGGTGCAACGTCTTCAAATCAAAAAAGAAGGTAAGATGCTGCTGGGAGTATGGCTGGGTCCTCCCCAGGTGAGCGGTCTCTGGGGGACCTGACACCTTCCCGTGGAACCAAAGTGGCCACTGGGTCAGAGGGGGCAGATGCCTGGGGAGAGACGGAGGCAGTGCCAGTGCTGGATGTTCCCAGAAAGAATCATGGAATGGTTTGGGATGGAAGGGACCTTAAAGCCCATCCAGTCCCACCCCTCTGCCATGGGCAGGGACACCTCCCACTGGATCAGGGGGCTCAAAGCCCCATCCAACCTGGCCTTGAACACCTCCAGGGATGGGGTGTTCATGACTCCTCCGGGCAACCTGCGTGCCTTCCCTGGGCAAACGGGTGCCTGTCCCCTCCTGCCCAGCCTGGGCAGACCCTCTGCCTCAGCCCACATAGAGATAAGAGCACCCATCTCCATGAGAGGAGGACCAGGGGGATGCTGTGTGCCCGATCTAGCAGTGGGCAGTTCTGGAGCCCCCCAGGCATGGGATGAGCTTGCACCGAGCTCTGCCCCACGCAGAGAAGGCTCCCAGTTTGCTCACCAGCAGCGGGGCAGCAGCAGCAGCCGCGGGGCTGAGTGCAGTTTGCTCCACAGAGCCAGGCGATGCGGGTGGTACGCACGGTGGGCCAGGCCTTTGAGGTGTGCCACAAGCTGAGCCTGCAGCACGCCCTGCAGAATGCCGACGGGCAGGCGGACGGTGCCAGCGACAAATCGGCCGAGGAGCACCCACTGGAAGGTGACTTGCGGCTCCCCACAGGGCACGGGCAGACCCCTCCCTTGGGAGCGGCAGCAGGGATGCTTCGGGGTGGGAAACTGCAAGGTGGTTTCTCCTTCGTGGGCCAGCTGTAGTGACAGTGAGAGCTCTGGGGGGCACGGGGAACCCACCCTGCCTGCCCACTTGACCTGGGAAGGCGGAGGCTGAGCCTCCTTGTCCAGCAGATGGAGGGTCTGCAGGCACTGCCCCTTCCCCTGTCCCTCCGCAGAACGCCAAGGCTTGATACAAGTTCTGGCCTCATTTCTGAGCTGCCACTCCAGCCCCTTGCTATGGTCCTGCGGCCATGGGGTCTCGGGTTTATTGATCCATCTCGTTTGAAGTTCACCAGATAAAGGGTTCCAAGATCACGGATGTGGATGAGGTTGGCATCGACTCTGACGGCATCTGTGTGTCCGAGAGGGGAACGAGAGAGCTGTCCACTGCCAGGGGGGAGCTCAGCATTCTGAAATCAGGGCAGGCCTCAAAGGAGAAGAGCTGCCAGGTAACAGGGGGGTGGGCTGGGTGACGGTCCATGTGCTCTGGGATCCCTCTGCTGATGGTCACTGTATCACGACTTGATGAGGAGGGACTTTCATGGACACCTCACTGCAGACTCCTCTCCTGGCTCCCTGCTCACAGCCCACATGGCAGGACTGAATGTTCAGCACCTGGCTACCTGTGGCTGAACTGTCCCAGCGCTGGGGCAGGGGGAGAGGCGAGAGACAGGGGCCATGGTGCAAGCAGGGCAGAGCGCAGAGAAGGTCTGCTGGAGCAATCAGCCAGCACTAGAAAGGAGAAGCAAGGCAGGATCCCCCTCCTGCAGCACCATCCACTTCACAGGTGGAACCTAAGAGGAAGCATCCCCAGTGAGGCGACAATTTCCCCTATGTGGGGTGGATTTATGTGTTCCCAGTAGTGCTTTGGGTCAGGTTTCTGTCCATCTGCCCCAGCAGGTCCCCTCAGCATCCCCGAGGGGCCCAGCACAGGCACCCAGGGCACGTTTGGCGCGAGCAGTAGCTTTGCCGTAATGAATAGCCGCTCTGCAGAGCTTCTCCGTGAGCGCTTCCCGGCAGCCTGAATGGCATCGCTTCATCTCACACAATTGTCTCGCTTGCAGGGCCTGGCTGCAAACAGCTGCGCTGAAATGCACTCAATGGCATTCATTTCCGCGGATGGAAAGGCAGGGCTTTCCTGCACTTCCCTTCTAGGTGCTGGAGCTGCTAAGGCAGGGCAGGACAGGCAGTGGCCTGTCTTAAGCCCCCACTGCCAGGGTGGGGCCTGCCTGCTAGGGGCTGCGTGCCGAGCCCCCTGGCGCTACAGAGAGCCAGCTGAGCCACACACAGGGCCACCACGCGGCCCCCAGGGCTGCAAGCTCACCCAGCCTGGGCTGAACTGGCAGAGCTGGGCTCAGCGCTGCTCTGGGACGCAGGGGGCTCACGGGTCGGGCAGGAGCTGCTCCGCAGTCGGTCAGTGCATGCACTGCCCTTTTCACACGGGGTATCCAAGTGCTGGAACCCGTGCTAATGGTCCTGACACTGGACAGCTGCTGCCATTTCTTGTTGCTGCAGGCAACAAGTGGTGGGTATTTGGGTCGCTCCCTGCCTTCCCTGTTGGGAGCTGGAGCCAAGCAGCCCTGCCAGCTCTCTGGGAGCAGGAGTTGTGCTGAAACGTGCTGTCCTGAGGTTCAAACAGACGGGCAGTGCCTGACACAGAGCGCAGGGCTGCTCCCCTCAACAATCCCTTGGTGCCTGAGGTGCCTGCTCTGCCACCCTGGACTCAGTGTCATGGGAAACCATTCGTGATCCAAATCCCACCTTGAGCTGGTCAGTCTGCTCACCCTGCCTGTTTCCCTGTGCCCAGGATGCAGAGAACAGCTCCCTCCACCTGGCCGGCTCCCAGCAGCTGCTCAGCCCGAGCAGTCCCTGCTCCTCAGCCTCCATCACCCCGCTGGCCTCCCAACACTGCCTCCAGCTGCTCCAGCAGCAGCTCCTCCAGCAGCAGCAGCAGACGCAGGTGGCCGTGGCCCAGGTACGCGTCCTGCCATCCCCTTGGGCAGCACCGGCCCTTCTCCCTGCTCCAGCCTCTGGCCAGGCTGGGCTGGGCTGGGCTGGCAGCAGGGACAGGCACCCCGTGCAGGGGTGGGAGCGGTACAGGGAGCTCTCAACATTGCTCACAGCATTGCTTGCAGCATAAATTACAGCATAGCTCGCCACGTAGCTCGCAGCATCCTTTGCAGCATAGCTTGCATTGCTTGCAGTGTAGCTCAGCTTCCCCAGGTATGAAGCTGGCTGCAAGCACAAGCCAAGGCCCCTTTAGCAGAGTCACAGGGGAACCCTGCAGACCCACCACCTCCTGCTTCATCCCCATTTTCAGAAGCCATGTGTGGCTCACAGAATCACTTGCAGTGTAGCTCACAGCATAGCTCATCTCTCCTAGGCATGGAGCTGGCTGCAAGCAGAAGCCCAGGCTTCTCTAGCAGGGCCCCTATAGAGTCACCAGGACCCATTTCATCCCCATTTTTGGCACCCATGTGTAGCTCAGCATCGCTTGCAGTGCAGCTTGCAGCATCGCTGTGAGCGTGTGCCTCTCCCTCAAAGCAGCATCAGAGCGGGGAGCCCCGAGCCCCACGGCTGGGCACCTCCCCAGCTCATTTTGTGTTACCGGGGGGAGCAGCAGAGCCGACCTTCCTATACCCCCTCATCCCAGGCTGCAGCCGCATCCCCGCGGGCAGCTCCTCCGGGCTGGGGCTCGGGGGAGCGGCAGGGGGAGCTCAAGCGCCGCGCATCCAGCGGGCGCGGAGCATCCCGGAGGATCCAGAAGATCCCAGGGATGCTCGTCCCGGCCCCGCATTCCCCGTCCCACAGGTGCAGCTCCTCAAGGACCAACTGGCGGCCGAGACGGCGGCGCGGATCGAGGCGCAGGCCCGGGTGCGGCAGCTGCTGCTGACCAACCGCGACCTCCTGCAGCACGTCTCGCTGTTGGTGCGGCAGCTCTCGGCGCTCGAAGCCCGCGAGCAGCACCGGCAGCCGGGTGAGTCCAGGGGCCCCTGCTCCGGGGTGGTTTGGGTGCTGGGGTGCTCCCAGCACCGGCCCTCTGGACCATTTCTGCACCTCTCATGGTCCCAGGAAGCAGCTGGGATGCTCCCAGCATTAGTCAGCCAGGCTCTGACAGAGGATTTGGAGCATCACTTGGGACCCTGGGAAGCAGCTGGGGTGCCCTCAACACTATCCTTTTGGAGCATCTCTGCACCTCTTGTGGTCCCGGGGAGAAGCTGGACTGGAGGTGCCCAGCTCTTCACGTGCCCCTTGTCCCTCTCTTGCCAGTTGACCGCTCCTTGCAAAACCTGACCTTGGCTCAGTCCCTCTCCTTGAACCTGAAGAACCACTACAGCCTGGACGCTCACCTGCCATCCACCTCCACCCCCGCCAGCATCCTGGGCAGCCCCGTGGCCCCCGGCTCGCTGCCCACCCTGGCTCCTGGGGATTCCTACCTCAACCTCATCAGCCTGGAGAGGGGTAGCCACCGCTACGGCAGCAGGGAGGGGGACGAGTGCCTGGCTGTGCTGGAGGGGCAGGACGGGCTCAGCCGGCGTGTGGAGGGCTCAGAGATCAGTGAGTTCGCTCTGCTCAATGGGAGCAGCCGGCAGAAGGCAGATGACACGGACAGAGGAAATGAGGACAGGTAGGATGTGCCACCTCTATCTGCACCAACTGGAGCAGTAACATCCTGAGCAGACCCTTCTGCTCCCACCACTGCCCCAGCAGGGCTTCCACTGCCCAGTCCACATTTTGGAGGGCTCGTGGCCACAGAGCACTGGAGCACTTGGGGGCAGGGACAGGCAGCCCAAGGGCTGGGCACTAGCTCAGGTGTGATAAGCTGGGGCGAGGAACCCCCTTGTGTCCCCTCGTGGGGCCACTGCTTGCCCTGTGCATGTCCCCTGCCCTGTTAATGGTCATTACATCACTTTAGCTCCAGTGTTTGTAGGTGATGGGTAGCACTGGTGAGACCTAACAAAGGTCCTTTGGACAGACAGGGCAGGCAGCCCAAGCCCTCTATGCAGATAAGAACTTGTCCATCACCTCCTCTCTCTGCTTCTGCTTCTCAGGCGGCAGCAGCCCATTCCCAAGCTCAACCCACCACCACCCATCCTACGCAAAAGGTCAAGCAAGACCTCCCCAAGCCTGGAAGTGGAGGTGAAGCCCGAGAGTGCTGCCCATGTGAACTTGCCCAGCACCAGTGTCTCCAGCCTCACTAGCATCACTGCCAGCTCCCTCAACCTCCTGGACTCTGAGGCAAGGACTCCTGTGAGGAGCACTGCTTCCACCACAGAGCCCGTCCCTGTCGGAACCTGCCAGCGTGCTCTGGGCAAGGACAGGACTGGAGAGAGCAGACAGATGTCCCCCCTGGCCAGCATCTGCGACACTGTGGCCAGCGAGGCCCTGGCCAAGAACTTGGCCGCCCTGGCCAGCCCGACGGACAGCGCACTGCCGCTCTCCCCAGCGGATGACACCTGCTTGCACATCAGCTTCTCAGAAGATGAGCTGCTTGAACCAGAGCTGGACGCTGCTGGGGGTCCCAGCAGGGTCCCCCCTTAGTAGGGCCACAGGTGGCTGGCAGGGAGCCCTGGCAGCTCCGTCCATGCCACTCCACCAGCCCGTGTTAGCGTCAGGCACCCCTGTGCCCAGGCTGGAAGGCAGGTTCCGTTCTTGTTCCCGTCCCTGTCCCACCCTGCAGCTCCCCTGCCACGCATGGCGCTGCCACGCAGGATGCGGCCTGGTCTCCCTCTGGACCACTGCCTTCCCACTGCCCCCTGCTCCTGTCCCCAGTTGCACAGCCAGGGCTGCTGTGGGAGGTCCCTGCCTCCAGGCAACTCACTCTGCTGCTGCCTGGCAGAGGCACATTCCCCATGGGTAACTCCATCCCTTTGCTGGCAGGTACTGCAGGCAGCCCCGCGCCAGCCCAGCCTTCCCACAGCAGCCGGATGCCCTTCCCAGCCCCTGGCAGGGTGCATGCCATTGCGCCATTGCCTGCTGGGCAGCTCAGGAGGGCAAGGAGCTGGCAGACGGCACTGCTGAATGCCAGGGCACAGGGATGGCACTGGTTTGACTGGCGCTGGGAGGTTCCACCCACCAGCATTCCCCATGGGATGCTACACGGCAGAGATCCCCCAGGAGCAGGGTGATGGAGCCCCCGGGCAGGGGCACAGCATGGCGCTGTGCTGTGAACATCCACACACGAGGCTGGTGTCACCAGCCCGGACCATCGGTTGCCACTGGCGATAGTGGTGTGAGCGGGGCCATGCGGCACAGCTGATGCCGCTCCCCACGACGGTGCCAGGCTGCCACTGATCGGGTCTCTCCAGGGCAGCCTGTGCCCACCAGCACCACGCTGCACCCAGCCCAGCCCGATTTCTGGGGCCAGCAGCCCCACTGCCACATTTCCCACACAGTGAAGCCACCACTGCCTCCCTCCACAGGTGCCTTTCCCCATGCTCCAGCATCCACTGCCCATGCAGGCTGGTCCCCCCTCCAGAGGCCACTAATGGGGTGCAGGGCTGGCCCTGGGAGCCCAGTGCTGCAGGGGGTGCCCCACCAATGGGATTGGGGTGGAAGAGCCCATCCATGCCTGGCCGAGCTGCTGGTGGCTGCAGGCAGGAGGCTGCTCCATTGCGCTGCTTTTAGGGTGTTACGGTGTGGGTTGGGTTTAATCTCAGAAGTTTGCGTGTCATGGGATGAGTTAAGGTTTAAGGAAGAAGCCCAGCCTGGGTGAAGGACCAAGGCGAGGCCATGTGTCCTCTTCAGCCCAGGCAGGTTTTGGGGAGGAACCCAAGGAGATGCTTGTCAACATTGGTTGTCTGCAAGAGGGTGTTGGGAAAGTGTTGGAAGGTCAAGTTGGGGAAGTGTTAAGCAGAAATGGAGATTTGGAGCAGCCATGCTGCCTGCTCCCACAGCACAGATAGGGGGTGATGGAACCTGCACCCCAGAGCCAGCCACAGCCACGCTGGAGCTGGCTGGGAGGAGCTGGCAGTGTCACCACTGGTGACCAGGTCTGGGGCCTTGTAAAGCTGTGGCTGGGCTGTCCCATAGTGCGTTAGAGACAGCCCAGCCCATCCTTAGGGATAAAGTTCGCTGCGGTTTGGTAACTGACTTTTGAAGAAAATAAATAAAGGTGTCAGATTTGCAGAGAAGGTGCTGTGTTCTCTGCCCCACCTGGGCCTATGTGAAGAAACCCCCCAGCCACGCCACTGCCTCTGGTGCAGATTGGGGACCCCTCCAGGTATTCCGAAAGAAGAAAGATCACTGCTGGGAATGAAGGCTGCCCTGAGCTTTCTCCTGCTCCCCTGTACCCTGCCTGTCCTGCAGCCCTAGGTCAAATATGGGGCCCAGCAGCCCCATCTGCTCCCCCTTGCAGGGCCAGAGACAGCAGGAGCTCCTGTGTCCCACACTTGCTGCCACGCAGGCAATGGGTTCTTCGGTCAGGGATGGGGCCAGCGTCCAACGCAACCCCCAAGCCCAGCAGTACCCACACCATGCACAGCACCAAACGCAGCCTCCGGGCAGGGTCCTGTTCCCCACAGACTCTCTTTGCCCTTTCTTGTCCCCACTTCTGCTCCCCAAATGAATCCTGGCCCCAGCAAGCAGGATGGGAGAACCACGGAGGGAGGAGGTGGATCACAGGCAGGAGGCAAAGCTTGACGCTGTGGAGTGGGATGTGACCGGCAACATGCCGGGGTGCTGGGACCCCACAGGGGCTGCTGGGAGGGGCAAGAGACCCCTGTGCCTGCAGCATCCTGGCCCCTCCAAAGCAAGGAGGGGAATCCATGTGCAATCCAGCACAGAGGCTCCAGGATGGATGAGGACCCTACATGACTGCCCCCAAATCCAGGAGGGGGCACCCAGCCCAGCCCTGGCGACTGGATGGACCCACCACCCAGGACCTCTGCGGGGGTCTCTCCCCATCCTTCACGGAGCCAAGACCCCTTTCACCAGGCCCACTGCAGACATCTGCCTGGGGGGGGCCATGCGCAGGGAGGGGGCATTTCCAGCCCAGCATCTTATTATGCTTCCTTCATGGGAAGAAACTTTTCCCTTTGCTGTCTGGTAAGCTGCTAGCAATCAGGCAGGCAGGTGGTAAAGATTCATATCCATCAAACAATGCCATTTAGTTTGTAACCTGTGACTAAATCTGGTGTTAGCTTTAATTTCAGAGTCTGCTTTAGGGCTCGCTTGTTAATCTCTATGCAAAGCAGATGAAATGAATATGCAGCATTTTGGATGTAATTGTACGGCTTCAATTCAGCACTATAATTTTCCAAACAGGATCTTGCAATCAAGCTTCTATTCATTAGTGTATAAACAATTTAGTTTCTCAGCTCTCCAGTATGCCAATCATCTCGATGGAGAGAGCATCTCCAACAAAAAGAGGAGGAAAGTTTCCTTTGTGTAATAGAGGTAAAAGTTGCTCCGTACTTCAGACAATTCCCACCCAGCAGATCCAGGCCATTCCTGCAGAGGCAGCCGGTTGCCGGTGCCCCCCGTCACTGACCAGCTGCAAATGGCATCCCAGCGGAGCAATGCCCCAGTGGCCTCCCAGCCAACGCAGCCCCAGGCCCCCAGAAATTCTGCATGTGAGACCCCAACAGACGAGTCCAGACCCCGCAAGATGAGGCCAACTTGGAAAGGTACAACCAGGCAGCACCTTGGCACCATCTGGCGATGCCTGGGGCTTCCCATGGAGAGCAGCCCATGGCTCTGGGGAGGGGATGACCACCCAGCCATGCCCACCTCGTATCCCCATCCCCCTCAACAACACACACGGTCTCGTCCTTCCCAGGCGGTGGCACAGAACAGGGCGCTGGGACACCTCTTGCCCAGGGCTGACAGCAGCTCCCCCATGTCAGAAGGGGCCACGTTGGCACAGGGATGGATGGGGGACACATTTCTGTCTTGGGAGCTCAACACCCTCATCACAGGATGCTTTCCTCGGTGGGAACCCAAGGGTGCTACACATACACAAGCACATCCAGCACCCAGGCGCCGCATCCCCACCCCTCTGCGCCCATTGCCACTCCTCAGTGGTGAGGAGGGACCAGCCAAGAGCCTCGACAAAGGGAAGCGCCGTCAGCGGAGCTGCTCAGCGCGATCTCCGTTTCCAAATGAATATCGACAGCGCTAATTACAGGCCGCCATGCAGACAGCTTATTAGCTTGTCACAAAAAGACGGTATTGAACTCAAAGCCCGCGGTATTCACAGAGCGCAGCAAGACGCTCCCCAGACAGCACAGTGAACCAGGCAGGCGAACAACCTCCAGCAAAACTAATTACTTCCTGATTGTCTACGGCCACCCACTGGGTATAATAGTATAGACTAAATTTGGCATATACATAACTAAGCACTCGGCACCAATTTGGCGTACAATAATCATCCTCTGTGTTGCATAATTAAAATCTGATCACTTGGAATAATTATTTCATATTCCCAGTATCGGGTGAGGATTGCATAATGCAGCATGGCAGGAGCACGGGCCCAGGAATGGAACGGTCTGCTTTGACAGGCATGAGCCCCACGGGAAGGATGTTACAGCCGTGGGCATGGCAAGAGGCCCACTCGGTGCTTGGGTGCCTCTGATGGGCGCGAGCAAGGTGCTGTGATGCCCTAAAGTTGGTCAGCACTGGTTGCAGAGGAGCTGGAGTCACCTTAACTCCGTCCCTCTGTGGCAATGAGTTGGTGCTGAGCATGGACCCCAGCGGGGAAGGACGATACGCGCTCAGGACAGGCTGTCCCCGAGCAGACCCTTTCCATAGTGACCTTTCCAGGCAGGCTGCTGCCCCGCTGCCTGCCCGGCTAGGACACTCACCACCCAGCCCCATTGTGCTCACATGTCTGCTAAAGGCGTTTGGAAAGACACAGCAATAAAAAAACAAAAAATCAAGTGGAACGTGTGTGTCTAATCCATTAACTTCCTCTGGCGGCTCCCTGGGGACCGGGCGAAGAGGAGAAAGAATACGTGGATATTGCACGCGCCCTGGCACCTTGTCCCCGGGCCAGCCCTGCCTCTGGCCGCTGCCACGGGCTCATAAATCACGGCGGGCGACAGCGTTTCACAGCTTGCTTCCCAGCCAGGATATGGCCATTCCTGCTGATTACACGGCCGGCGTGCGGGGGAAGCTGCATCTCCCACTTCCAGGAAGGGAGGCTCCGCAAGGAAAACGCATTGATAAAAAGAAGAACGAAATCAGCTTTGTTCACGTTGCGAATCTCCCATTGTTCCCGCTGTGGCTGTCAGCCCTTGCTGGAGAAAGTATTTCCTCAGCGATAAATCTCCTGGGCTCCTTGCAGCCCTCGCCTTGGCACCGGACTCTCCTCGGGTTGTTTTGCAAGATAAAGCAGCTTTTGCCACCACTGCCCCACAGGATGTGCTGGGCAACTCGGGGAGTGATTTGGGGGGAACAAGGGACATCCTCAGGGGGAGAGATGGGGGACTGGTGACCATCCTGGGGGTATCCAGCCCATGTTCCCAGCCACAGCCACAACAGGGTCTCTGCTGCTCCCAAAGGCTTCGCTCCACTCCCATCCCGAAAAGCCCATTATCCTCCCTGCCAGCACAGCACAACCCAGGCAAGGCAAGTCTGACCACGGCCACACTAACGCAGAGCTGGTGGTGGCCAAGCACTTGAAATATGGGAGTCAGACTGACAGTCGTACAAGAAAAATAGATCAAGTTTCCAAGAAAATAGAGGCAAGCTGATCTGATTTTCATCAGCATCTTCAGCTGCCTTTTGGGAAGCCCCAGCCCGTTCCTCATTCCTGCTCTCTGCATTACAAACCACTTAATTCCTTGTTGCTTTGGAAACCCTCACAAAGACCCTCTGCATCCCCCAAAATAACGAGCAACAGATGCTGCTTTGACCTCAGCAACTTCCTGGAAACATACATTTGTCAAAATAAAAATAAAAAGATTAATGTGAGGAAGGCTCTTAAATTATAAGGAAAGAGCAGACAGAGCCCGGCCGCACACGCCTGCGTTGGTAACAGCCGAGCCCTTGGACAGCAGAGCCAGCCAAGGAGGGGGTGGTGGGATCAGGGGTCCCTGCATCCCTTCTGCCCTCAGGACCGGCACCCCAGGATCCCTGCCCAGTCCCACTGCCCGACTTGGAGGGGCTCTGGTTGGGGATCAGCAACCCACGGTCTCATTTCACATTAGATTTGTAAAACAGCTTGAGAATAAATAGGAAGATGAAGGCTTCTGGGTGGAACTGACCCCTGAGGAGCCCTCGCTGCCAGCAGGGGCACAGTCTGCTGATGCCCTCTGCAGCACGAGCTACACCAGGCACAGGCTCAGTTCCCATCCCTCTCACATTTCTCAGTTTATAGGAGTCACTGCTCTCTTCTACAGTTTTAAACCCCCTTTCCTCATCCCACAGGGGAAGGAAATTTGCAAACAACAGGTAACCAGGAGCTTTTTGGGTATGAGTACTCGAAAAAGAACAGGTTTCCTCCCCCTCTGCCTGCAGCCACCTGGCATATCCCAGGGGAACAGGGCTCAGGCATGGGCAACAATGCTTTCCAACAGCACACATGGTGCCCAGCAATGGACAAGGGCTCCTGCCAGGGCTGGTGACAGTCATGCTGGTGAGTGACACAGCCCACCCCCTGCAGCCCTGAACCCACAGCACTCACCAGAGCTGCAGGCAGGGAGACTCCACAGGCTCCTTACAGGGAAAGCCTTTTTCCATTCCAGCTTTATATGATCAGGCAGAAATGAGCTGTTGGGAAGGGCTTCTCCTTGGCCTGGTGTGAGGTGGGCTGGGTGGTCCTGGGGATTTGGTGCACCTGAAGCAGGAGGATGACAGGCATATTAGGCATACCTATCCCCATCCCCGTCCATATCCATCTCCCCTTTCATGTCCTGATTGCATCCAGCTTTCTGCTGTACCTGACAAGATCTCACTGTGGGACATGAGAAACTCCTTCCCATGAGCATGTTTTCTTCCTGGGGACCCCACTACCAGGCTTGAGGTAATGGTGAGAGGCTGCAGCACCATGAGTTGATGCTGCCACATAGCAGCCAGTGGCCACAGGATGGTGGGACAGGGTGCTGGGGGACTGTCCCCCTGCCCACGCCAGGAATGTGTTCATGGCATGGGGGTCTGCACAGCCTGACTGCTCCCACACCAGTGCCATGGGGTGTGGGGGTGCAGCTGCACCGGGAATGCAAATCCTGACCCGGGCTGGGCCAGGGGCTCTGCCTCCCCCAGCACCAGCCGGGAGTCCTGCCGTAGCTATGGCAACAGCCATATACATTTACATATTCTCCCTTTAATCACCAGGACACCCAGAGAAATTGGCTTCACCGGGGTTGGTTCCATCCTGCCGAAGGAGGGCTGCAGCGTTCCCCACCTCAAACCCACAGCAGCTCCCTATGCAGAGCAAATCCTCTGTGTCAACCCTTGCCTGGAGCCCCCAGCCCACACCAGGTGCCCCAGTGCTGTGGGCACTGCCTGCAGCCAGAGTTCTCCAGCATTGCTGCCACTTTCCTGAGAACCGTGGCCAGTGCATGTTTGTCCCTGAACCCCACTGGGATCAACTGACAGTGGGAGCAGTGGGAACACCCAGTGACCTGCTCCTGTTGGCCCTGGGGTCCTGCTCCTGCCCCATGCATACTGGCACATTCAGGCAGTGACGTGGCAGCTCAGCTAGACCCAACACTGCTCTCGAACCAGCTCCTGACTGAAACACCATCAGAAGGAGAAAAATCAAACCCTTGGCTCCTTGAGATGTATTTATCTGACCTCTGTCATTGGTAAAGGACACAATGGCTGGATCAGCTGGAGATGTTCACACTTATTCACATCAGCCCCCACTGAGGGGTTTCAGTTCCCAATTTCCTCTGTCCACCCACCACAGCTGTCTTTACCCAGCAGTGCTTTGGGACCAAACACAACCCTCCAGCATGGAAGATGTGAAGGTGGTTACCTCCATGTCCTGCTTCAGCCAGAACAGGCAGCAACAGCCAGGCAGGGCGAGCACAACCCCGTGTGAAGGAGGCAGAGCAAAGCAATCCCTGTGGAGCACACACTGTGGGGACACTGAGTTTCCCAGAGTCGGCGCAGCTGCGGGGTGGCCATTCCCAGTGTGGAACAGACCCTGTGGCTCATGGGAGACAGGGTGGCCTCTTCACTCTCAAAAATAGCACTCAGGGAGTGATTAAATGCTGGTGGGACCTGGAGGGTGCAGAAATACCTCCCAAGCTGGAGCAAAGCTCAGCAGACCTGACTGCTGCCCACGGGGACCAGACAGGAGCCAACTGCCTTTCTTAAAAAGAAAAAATAAAGAAAGTGGCAGATTCTTCTGTGTTCTGTGCTGTGGCCTCTTCCCTGCACATGTTTTGCAAAGGGAGGGGCAGGCTGCTTTCCCTGGAAGGGAGAAGCTGTCCCCAGTGCACCCACCAGCCGGAGGTGGGTGCTGGAGGCCATGTCGGCGATGGAGGGGAAAGGGCCCAAAAGAATGACTTTCCATCATATTAATAAGAGCCAATATTATATTTCCATCATATTAGTAAGAGCCAGTGACCTCGTTGGTGCTGGCAGGTGCGTGTGGGCACTGCCAGCTCCCGGCACCGCTGCCAGGGCCCTCCTGTGCCAAGGGATAATGAGAGCCACGCCAGAGCGCGGGCACAGCCAGCATCGCTGGCTTCATCCGCAGCAGCGCGTGCCGAGGATGCTGGCTGAGTCCTGGCTGCCTTCAGCATTGCTCATCCACAGGGTTTCTCCTTGCAGGTTACAGCTGGCAGCACCTCTGTGCTGCCAGGAGCTGAGAGGTTTTAGTCCTGAGCCAGGAAAGGGAGCTCATTTGCTGAGTTACAGGGAGGAGAAAAGCTATCAGAGGAGATCATTCTGATCAGGAGCATCACCCAGAGCTGTGTCCGCAGCCACAAACACAGCTGGGGAGCTGGGCTGGCTCCCACAGCAAGGTGCAGGGAGCTGAGAACTGCACAGGGACCCTTTTGTTGCCTCCCTGCCCAGCTCGTGGGTGCTCAAGGGGCACCACATCTCCTAATGCAGACAGGCACAGCAGGTCCCACCAGCTACACACACTGACCCACGGGGCCATGAGCTGCCATGCTCACACCAAGGAACCCAGGGCTTTCCATGCTCCGCTCAGGCCATGGGGCTCTGCAGCATCACACCCTGGGCTCTCCTGTGTCACAGTAGGAGCTCGTCACACCACTGGAAGCCCCGAGGGACACTTGGTGGCTCTGCCCTCACCCTGAGCTCACAGTATGCACCATTCACAGTCCCGGGCACATTTTCCGTGCCTCAGGGTCTGCTGGAGGGCCCTGCCCTGGCCCCATACTGCCAGGATTTAAGACCTACCAATTTCCTCTGCCCTTTCCACCAAACCAACCTGCAGAAAGTTTTATAAACTTGAGGAAACGCGAGTCAAAGCAGAAGGAGCCCAAAGCTGAGCCAAAGCGTGACCTCAGCA
Organism: Dromococcyx pavoninus; assembly: GCA_033558185.1. NCBI lineage: Eukaryota > Metazoa > Chordata > Aves > Cuculiformes > Neomorphidae > Dromococcyx > Dromococcyx pavoninus. Next base: position 48,690 of record JAUMJL010001896.1, read on the forward strand.
ACCTCCCCTCTTTGTCCAGCATGGGGCCTCATTATTATCTGTCAGCATTTGCTGAGTCTCCTCCTTCGGAGGACGCACCAGGCCCTTCCGGAGGAGCGGGGCCTCACCACAGTCTGCGCCCCTCTAATGACTCTGTTATCTCTGCCGTTTCCAGCTCTGCTTCCCTCCACCAGCAGAGGTGATGCCCTCCCTGGCTGGCAGTCCCAGGAGAGCAGCACCCCAGCCCACACCTGCATAGACACCTCAAGGGATGCCATTTGTCCCACCAGTCAAAACACGGGGCCATGTCCTCTGCAGGTTGGGGCTCTCTCTGCGCTCAGTGGGACAGCAGCAGGGATGAGGGTTTGATGGAGCCGCTCAAGCACGGCTGCAGGTCACAGCTGAGCATAAGGCTCAGCTCTGCCAACTAACACCATCCCATGGATGCTACTCTGATGCTACTCCCATCCCATTCCCACTCCAGGCCTGATGGAAGGGAGGCAGAGCCTGGCAGAACAAGAGCCAAGAGAAGATGGAGCATAGTTTACTGTCTGAAGCATTAACCTGCCTGTCTGACATGAAGGCAGTGACAGACAAGGAGTGTTTGGTGCAAAGGAAGGAAATGGAAGAATTAAATCCACAGAACTTCCCTGCTTTTGTTCTCCCTCCCGCCCCCGCTCTCCTCCTTGGCCGCTCGCTCTTCTTGTGTATAGCTTGATACTACCCAAGCAAGCTGGATACAGGGTATATCAGCTGAAAGCAATTTACTTTTAAATCCAGCTGCCAGATTTTCCTTCATTTGTTTACTTTTAAATGCTTTTTTAAAAGCCAAAGTACACAAGGCAGCCAAATTGCTGACATGTGTGCCGGGCCAGTACCCCGCAAATGCTGCATTCTTTCATGTCCTCCTGGGCTCAAATCCACTCATGTTTATTTAAAATACGTAGAACACTTCAGCACTATTAAGGACCATGTTTTATAGTAAATGGAAAAAGATTTCCTCGTGGGCCAAGGGGAGAGGAAAAGAATCGGTTCAATTCAGTGCTGTTCTGACAGCGCTTTCGCTGCCACCCCAGGGCCAAGCCACCCACACCCCGCCAACACGCTCAGCCCAGGGCCAGCACCCAGTAGCACTCGTTGCTCCTCAGGAGCTGCCCCTACTCTGGGAATACTGGAGCGAGGTGGACACGGGGCTCCAGCAGTGTCTGTGGGGCAGTCAGCCCGTGATGGCTGCAAGAAACCCCAAGATGGGGCTTGAATTTATTGCGGTTCTCAGTGGCTTTGGAGTCTCGTGGGTGTCACAGTGCTATCCCCATCCACCAGCTTTCAGCTGAGCCCAGAACCCCCCTCTCATCGCTCACAACTTCTATTCACACCTACGAACCACGAACATCAGTGCAACCCCTAACCTGTGTGACCCCAGCTACAGCTCCAGGGCAGATCGATGGGACACGATGTGGGGAGACGACAGCACGCAGACAGGCAGAGGTTTGCTGGAACACTGAGAGCCAGCAGATGTGTTCACTGCAAAGAATGAGACACCACAGACTTACTACAGATGACACATAATAGCACATCCTCTTAAAAATATGATAAAGATGTTGGAATGGACAGCAAATAAATAGTTTATGGACAATAACAGCTAAATGGGATTATATATGGAAGCAGCTTTTCAAATTCAGATTTTAAGTGTATTGTTAGTAAGGGCATTTTGAGAAGGACTGAGTGGAATGGGCATTTCCAGCTAATGTTGCCTTTCCTCAAACCACCCCTCTGTGCTTGACACAAGCTGAACTCGACAGGGTAATGTAAGGATGTGCACCAGAAAGTGAAAATGTCAACAAACAGCAAGTAAATCCTGCAGGCCGTTGTCACTGCTCAAGCTTAAAGAAATGCAGGAAGGCAACACACAGAGAAAGGGGAAAAAAAGGGGACTTGTATTTTTAATCAAATGATCTGCTAGCAGCAACAGAGATGGACACTGGCTTTGTGAAAATGTGTCAGCCAGCCTCTGACAGAGATCCTTCCTAACAGAAACCCCTAAAGATGTAGCCAGAATTGCTCTGGTTTGTTTCTTAGGAAAAAAGCACAAGAAAGCAGAAACTTCCACCTATTAACTGTTAATCATCTAGAGTGCAGCACCTTCATAGTTTTACTGTAATTAGCCAGACCAGTAAATCTTCAAAAGGATTCCTCCAGTGGAATCCTAGACTCGGATTATGTCATGCCCTGAACACAACATCCCACAACTGGTTTCACTCATGGTTGGAAGAAACAAAGGCTCTAAGCAAGTGATGATGGGGAGCAGAGCAGGGTTTGCAAGGACAAGCACTGTGCGCTGGTGCTACACGTTTTGGGGACTTTTGCTCCTGTAACCACTTCCCTTGCTCCTTGGCTCCCCATACACAGCCCTTTCTACACATTGCACTGCCGCCACGGCAAAGAATGGCTCAGAGGTGAGAGCAGGGGTTTGCCCTTATGATCTCCGAAAGGAAGGAGAGACCCTGCTGTTCAGAATTGGGAAACACCCTTCCAAGACTGCTCAGGGTGATCATTCTCATCCCTCAGACAGTGAGATCTCCAACTGCCTTCCTGATCACAGAGCTGTCTGCCTGCCGGTGCGATTGCAGAGGGCAGAAAGGGCAGAATCTGTAGAGGAAAGCATTTCAAACAGCAGGCAACTGCTGGATTGAGCAACAAGAGTAGGGCAATGGGCCCACCACTTCTTTCTCCACCCCACATATCATCACTCTGTGGCTTCTGCTGCTTGCTCTGGGGAAAGAGAACAGTGATGGGCTGCAGCCCCCCTTGAGCCATGGGTCTGGCCCTGCAGAGCTTCCCCTAAGACTCCTCAAGGCACCTTACAAGGACAAAGACAAGTAAACAGGCAGGGAGAGCCCTGCTGGGTGGAACCACCCCATCACAGATCAGAGGGAAGCGACATGCCCCAAGGCCACACAATGAGACAGTGACAGGCAGGAAAGGGAAGCGGGGTTGCCTGTTCCCCAGTGCAGAGCTCTGCCCTCCAGACGGTGCTACTCCGGTGTAGCTCTGTTCTCTCCAACGTGCTGGTGTAAGAGACAGAAAACAAACACACGAAAGCCTGTAACAATAAAGAGCCAAATAATGGATAGTAAAGACTCCAGCAGCTGTAGGGAGCCAAAAAGCTTCTTGGAGGGGGTTGGATGGAAGCTGAGCTTCCCTCCCTGCTTGTATTGTATTTCTTTCCTCTGCCAAAATGTGCTTCCTGAGTCTTGGGCAGAGCTCTCTGCTGCTGACCCTCACCTTCCTCTGTTTAGCCTGGAGCGCAGACTTGCCACGAGCGCCTGAGGCCGCGCCTGGGGACAGGCAGAGCCTCCCGCTGCGTGCACATGGCCGGGGTCAGGCCTGCTGTCAGCGGCTTCCTGCAAACGAAAGCCAAGTCGGGCCACACCTGACTGCATCCCGCAGGAGCAGCCTGGCAGAGCTCAGCCGCAGGAGTCTCGAGAGAGCTGGAGGGGCAATGGGTGGATGGTTACAATCTGTGTGATTCCTGCTTAAGGACTCCATCCAGTCCTTTTCTCCCAGACAAAAATGGGCCAGGTTCCCCTCTCTGCACAGCTGTAAAGGGAAGGCAGTGAGAACAAAGCAGAGGTCAGACGGTGCTCTAACCAAAGGGGTAATTCTGACTCCATTGAAATTCTCACTCCTGTTTGCATGGAAGCAGAAGGCTGTGCTGCTACTTATAAAGAGCTGAACCACCTTCATGGTGACTCATAGCCCTTAACAGAGCTGCCATGCTGATTTTTCAAATATTACAGCAGTGCCTCAGAGCCAGTGTTTTGTGCGGTTTAACCTATCAACTTGGGAGCAGACCCATAGTTCTTTCATAAAGCTCCTCTTCCCTGTATTTTGTTTCTTTCTTGGTGCCAGAATCAGAGCCAAAGCTGAGCTTAACAAAGCAACAGGCATGGCTGTTCTTCCCAGCCCTCATTTCCCCTGGTGAGAAGGGAGAAATTAATTTAAACCGTATCAAAACAGCAAAAGCTGTTTGCCCTTCTGTGCTGCAGAACACAGCGTGAACGGAACACTCATTTGAACCATCTGCATTTGCCAGCCCAGCCAAGAGCACAGGAACACACAGGTTGGAATCCTTTTGTTCAGGCATCTGCAACAAACATGATCTAAGCTATTGCGTCGGCAGTGAAGGCAGCGGCAATGGGGAGATGCTGGGGATGCGGGCAAGATAGAAGAGCTTTTACGTTGCTAAATGCTCTCCTTTCTTTACTTTGAGCCTTTATTCCCAGATCCAAACATGTACAGCAAAGATCTTCACGTCTCAGCAACTTCTGCTTCCACCCCAGCCCTGTGACAGCCCAGGGTAGCTCTCCACCAGCCATGGAGACTCAGAGTGCACAGGCACAGCTCTCCTCACTGCCTGTTCTCACTGCATTGCTCTCTTTGAGGAACCTGCACTCATGCATCCATTAGGCTTGCCAAAGTTCTTGCAACACATGTAAGGGAGTGGAGGAACTTGCTGAAGCAGAAAGAAACTGCATCGCCAAGAGAGCTGTGCTGTTCATCTGCCTTTGGGATCTGGGGTTATTTGTCCCACACTCAACCATGCAGAAGATGCCTTAGAACAGATTCAGATCAAATCCCCAGCAAGAAGGGCTCACATGGAAAACCATAACCACAAAACTATTAACAGAAGGGCAAGGTTACCTTAAGACCATTCAATAAGATCATTTCTATTCTTAATAAAAAGAAATAATGTGCTTTTACATTAAGTTAAATATTGCAGTTAACCTGCTTCCCATGTTTGCCTGTCACACTGCAGGTTCAGAACCAGCATCAGGGACAGCCTCTTTCTCAGTTCAGAGAAGCAAGTATCATCAACAATTGGATTTCCTAGCCACTTCCATTTCCTTTGGCTCTGCCTTAACTTCCTTAAGTCACATCAAACATAACTGAGGTGATCAGAAAGTTTTCAAACCACTTTTCTTTCTCTTCTCACTCCATACTCAATTCAAGAGTTTATTTATGTAGGAAAAATCAAGTCAAAACAACGTTCAAGTGAGTTTTGTAGCAAATACAGAAGACCTAATTAGCTTCCTATAGCAGTATCAAAGTAGCCTTTGGCCTCTCCTGATGGTGAAAATCTTCACACAGATGCCCAAGATCAGCCTAATGCAGCCACAAGAGGGAGTCTTCAATCTCCTATTAATATCCCAATGAATTATAGCTTCAAAATACTTCTAGTACAACAGACAGCAAGCTTTCAAAAGAATTTCACAGGTATTCTGAGCTCCAAATTCTTCTCTGGTTTTATAGTAGAACCCTTGTTCTGAAAATAAAGGTTCTTTAGAATCAAGAATCCTTGGTTTACAGATGCAGGGTTTTCTTTTCCTGCGGGAGGTGGGGCAGGGAATTACCCTATTTATGCATTCTAGAACCACATTGCAAGTGAAGGCAGAGGAAGGAGTATGTGAATGTGTTCTGCCTTGGCCAATCTCAGTTTACAAACGCTGAAATGGCTATTCCTGCCTGAACTGACTTCTGGAAGTCTCTTTTTCAGCAGTGAGGAGAATATAGTTGGAAAAAACAAGATTCACTAGACTGGCATTTACACAACAGAATTATGAAACTGGCCAGAGAGCTAAATAAAGCCAGTTACTTCCCACCAGTTGCTCAGCCTTGGCGGCTGCAAGAAGAGTGGTTGTCGCTGTTGGACTCCTGGCCTTTTTGCCCAACATTCCACATTCTCCAGCCCTTTTGCCTTTGGAATTAAGAACCATTACAGACCAACATACATCAAACTGCCAGATGTCTTGGAAGGGAACTTTCTCTTCAGAAGGATGCAATCATGCTAATGCCACACAGTTCTCCTGCACTAGAAATGCATACTCATACATTCCTTGGTGTAATTTCTAATCTAGGATTTTACTCTTCACATCCATAATCTGAAAGGAGTAAATTCTGCTAATCTAATCCACGGTGTAGCAAGCTACCATAACACTGAACATTCTGTTAATTTGACACATGTGATTAGAAGCTCTGGCAGAGCTAAGAACCTACAATATAAAAAACACTTCTCACATCACCAGTAAAATATCTGTATTAAATCTGTACACGTTTGCTCTCCCTTTGCCAAAAAAATGTCAAGATACATTCCTCAAAAATAATTTTATGGTCTTTACTCAGTCATGATATTCACTTGTTCTAAAGTTTCCAAGAAAACATTACAGCTCCAAAGGGGGCGTCCACAGCTGAGTAGAGCCACACAACAGTTTTGAAGAGAAATAGCTACATACGGGCACTGTCCGAAGCATCAAGAAACAGACCCCTGGCAATACTTTTTGCAGAGATTCAGCCAAGAGACAAAGACAAGAAGCAATTATCTCAAAGAGGTTAATGAAAGAAGTGCTCGCAGCCCAGCTGAATTCTACTTGACTTTATCATTCATTGTCCTCCTCTGCTGTTCTGTCTTCTACATTCACCTGCCCACTCCTGCTTCACACTGAAGTGGGAATCTAGACAAGCAGATAGTTAATTCTGACTTTCAAACGTGGTCAATGCACCATTGCTGGATCAACCACCTCTGACCCATGAGGCAGAAGATTCAGCTGTCATCAAAACAGACAATCCTAAACCTTTGAGGCTGCAACACAAAACTCTTTCTTTTCTTTCAGTACTAGCCAACTAAAGGGTGCAGTTCTTAAAAGGCTGTTTAAAAAAACCTGCCCCTGTGTTTATGCATGTCATTCTTTTCAGAAGCCATTTAATGGGAAAATACTCTTTAATTATGATTAGGGGCTGATGACTGGAATGCCCATGCCTGTTCATTTAAAAGCAGCTGTTCAGCATTACAATGTTTCATATATTATGCTGACAATACTAAGTTATTAGCAAAACACAGTAATATCTGAGAAGACTTTCTGCGAGAATGTCCAACTATTGGAGTAGGTCAGCAATGAAAGATCAGATGTGACACGTGTTAACATCCCAGAACAATTTATTCTCTACTTGGCCAAACCTCATTTCACTCACTCAGCTGAATGTAATTAGACCTCAAGCTTGTCCTAATTTCAATCACTGCAGGAAGGAGGTTATCTTTCTTCACTAACACATGGCTGCTCTGAAATGCTGGCAGAGGTCTAAAAGGAGAAACTGCAAAGGTGCACACCGTTTCACAGATTTAGACAGCATGATCTGTACATTAAAACGCAAACATGTATGCCATAGCACCTGCTTTGAGCTTCAGTCATCACACTCGAGCAGAAAGCAGCAAGAAACCACGAGCCACACAGCGCATGAGCTATTTTTAGATAAACGTACAATTTCCCCTGTAGTTCCACGGATCAGAAACATATGCTGCAGCTACAGACCCATTACAGTTTAATTCTACCCCAAACAAGATGGTAAACCTTCAGATCCTAAATAGTGGTGATGCTACTCAAGCAGCAAAGCACTATTCAAGTCTTTGCTATGGGTCATGCTACACAACCTGGCCCAGAGGAAGCTAAATTGCACATGGCTTCACGATTTCTTCTGACCTCTGTAATAAGGTTCCTGCTATTGGGTGAAAGTGGAGAAAAGACTAGATCTACTTTCTCTAAAGCATGTGATTTTTAGATATTGAAAAAAAGAGAAAGGAAGACAATTTACTCCTCTATCAAAAAGAATACCACAGTGAAAGGATGGGAAGGACCCAAACCACTCAAGTCAGGGCCTTGAGACAGAAGACAAGCTACCTTCTTGCACCGCTAAATGGGAAGGAAGATCCTTTAAGAGACATTTTTTCCTTAAAAGTGTTGAAAATTCAGTTGGTTTTTCTGACGATGTAGCCTTTGTTCCCCCAATGAAAAACAAAAGGAGCAAGTAGCTGGTAAGCAGAACAAGGATCTTTGTCAGTACTGACTTCACATCCAGCAAAAGCCAGAGATTCAGACTAAACCCTTGCTCCAAGACAGATTTCAGGTTAAACCTATACAGGAGTCCCTTGGAAAAAAAATTCACAATCACCAGTTGTAACAGTAAGGGAAGACATTAATGACTTGTTTGTTCTCACAGTTTCCTGGATTCAAATGACAATGTTCTCCATATGTAAACAAAGCAAGCCTTACACCAGTTTTTGATTGTCTGAAGCAGTAGTCAACGACTCAGGCTACATTTATACCCATCTTTGACAAGCCTGATGACCACTACCAAGCACCTGAGATTAAGATGGTCATAAGCACTATACGACTGCAGAGAGCACCCTGCAAAACAGGGAAATATATTTTCTTAGTTGCTATTACATGTGAGCACATTTAAAGAAGTCTACTCAGCCATGTAACGGTTTGGGGTTCTTTAATCATTACAGTTATACCCAACAAATACCGGATAATTTACATTTCCAAGCAATACATCTTTGCCCTTTAGTTACAGTGCAGTCTGCCCACTTTACCAGGACCAGAAAAAGAGCCTGCTACCAAAAGAGGAAGGCTTCAGCTCTCCTTCAATGGGTGGATTGGGTTCTGGTCTAGGTCTAGAGTGGTAGACGTTCTCAGGCATAGGACGATCTGTCTTCACTTTTGTGACCTGGAAAGAAAACAAGACGAAATGACACAATTCCTCACAGCATTTAATGGAAAAGCTAGATTGAGGCAGAACTTAAAGTAACAACCACCAAATGACACTAAGGACACACTGCTGGTCTGAAGAGAGCTCCCATTTCTTACTTCTAAAAAAAGGGAGATAAGGGGCATTTCACCCATAACTATAGAGTAGTTCTACATGTGTGTGGGCTTCACTTCTAAAGGAAAGGTCTCTGTGCTAGGAAGAGCAAAAACATAAGAATAAGTGGCCTTGTTTAAGAAAAGTGTAAGTCTTCTGTGAAAGTGACCCTGAAGAATGCTGACAGAGTCTTGATTTCTAGTTAAGTCCATAAGCTTCCAGAGTTCAGTTTATGAATCACCTTCTGGCTGGGCGAACAATTTGAGACCTGCTCTGGACAACAAGTCCATAATACGGAAAAGTCCGGCCATGCGATCAAAAAGTGATGAAGTTACCTTAGAGAGCTGTCCCAGATCAGGTCTCACCCAACCCAACTTCTCCAGCACACAGTTATCAAACTCTGACTGCTGCTTTCGGCATCGGCGGAGCTCCTGCAGGTTGGTATAGTCAATGCATGTCCAGTACTCAGTAAACGGCTCCGCACAGTGCACCTTGATCTTCCTGTGAGAGACGGCAGAAAGAACTTGGTTAGCAAGTGTTGTAGCTTTAATGTTTTACTGTTTCACTCACTCAAATAAAGTGATGAAGTGTTTTAGCTTTAACTTCTGAGGAACACTTGGAAGACTTCAGAGAAGTCAACATTTGAAGCATCATTTAACAGAACTGGATACCTAATGCCAGTAAAACTTGTAGTACTGTAGTTACAGATAGAACCAGCAGTGACTTAACCAACACGTGGCAGGTATTCCTGGCAGGTTCCAATGCTTGTTTGCCAAGTAACACAGCATACGTTAAACAACGCTCTAAGGCTTCCAAATTCATTTGGTATCTTAAGCTCAAGAAGACATGCTCAGGGCAGAGGTTTCACATACCAGGAGAGAACACGCTTTGAGGTAATTAAACTAGGCCTTTCGCTAGCAACTCAAAACACAGTACTAGCACGTGGCTGGATCTGCATTTCTGGTCACAAGAGGCAAACACTGTATTTACCTGAGCTTTCACAGCAGTACGTCTTTGAAACAGTGCAGACAGTGCAAAGCGTTGGCTGGTGTCCTGGACCTAATACAGATCCCAGGTGCAGACACTGCAAGCTTCCCACACACCCCAGCGTTCCTTCACTAACCTGACAGAAACCTGGGATATTTGCGCTGCAGCCCTGGCCAGGGAGCTTTGTATGGAAGCATAAACCGACGTACAAATAAAACACAAAACAAAGACACAGGCTCTGTTTTTAAGAGTTCAAGTTTAAGAAGCGAGAAGAAAGATCTTGAGAGCTGTGATGGTGGCAACATCTCAAACTATCACTAAATGGTGGAAGGGACCACAAAGGTCATCCAGGGGCATCTTCAACTAGATCAGATTGCTAAGAGCCAGGTGGGGTCTCACCAATGTGGGGTAGAGGTGGAATCCCTTCCTCGACTTGTTGATCACACTTCTTTTTATGTGGCCTAGGATGCAGTTGGCTCTCTGAGCAACAAGTGCACAACTCCAGAAGGGCTGCAGGGCTGCTCCATCTCTTCATCCCCCTGTATCGATACTGGCTAAACCAAGTGGGTGTTTCTGAGCAACTTTATCCAGTGGAAGGTGCCCTTACTCCTATATGGGCGTTGGACTGGATGGGTTTTTAACGTCCCTCCCCTCTCAAAGAATTCTATCATTCCGTAACCTATGGCTCCCAGGCAGGTCCCCAGAAGCACGCAAGGCCCTGCGAGACCCCGGACAGCCTCGGGGTGCGGAGAGACCCAGCGGGGGGGCTCCCTGTGGGGTCCCTGCTCACCTGAAGAAGTCGAGGGCGCACTGGTTCACCTGCCGGCCCTCCTGCAGGCACTTGCGCGGGTCCTTCTCCTCCCAGCGGCACAGCATGAACTCCTTGTTGGGCCTGTCGCACTGCGCGCCATAGTGGTGGGCCGCGGCCTTCAGCACGGCCGAGCTGACTCGCACCTGCAGCGGGGGCAGAGCGGCAATGGGGGCGGCCGGGCGGGCGGGGCAGCGAGGGGAGGGCGCGGCGGCGGCGGGCGCTCACTCACCTCCGGCACATCCAGCTCCTCCAGGGAGGGCACCTGCAGGGAGCCGGGCATGGCGCCCACCGTGCTCTCCTTGAGCTCCCCTCGAGCTCCCCTCGGCGCCGACACGCTACGCAAGCGCGGGGCAGGGGCGGAGCAATGCGCATGCGCGGACGGGCGGGAGGCAGGAAGAGTGAAGCGTCGCTGACAGGGACCGCACATTGCGCATGCGCAAAGAGCGCGGGGAGGGGGAGCTTGCGGTTTCGTCGCGGGGATCTCGCATTGCGCATGCGCAGCCAGGGCGGGACGGAGGAAGACAGGGAGGGAGAAGAGACAC